>JAFIRS010003290.1:0-144784 GCA_018342105.1 Gonioctena quinquepunctata | reverse complement strand
GATCAACTGAATTCACGCCGATAAGGGGTCTAAAACCAACTATAGAACACCCACGACCATCTTCATCGTAACCGCTGAAACCAAGTTCTCCTAGAACCGCCAAGACCAGCTTCAGAAACTAGCCTTCATCTCTCTCACTCAAGAACTCGAAGGTATATCCGTGGCACCAACAACTGGAGGAATCATAGTTGTAAATGTTCGGGTTTTGATCGAGTCGAGAATACTGGTTTTATTGTAATTTCTCAATTTTGTTCACAGAAATCAATACTCTTATAGTATAATTGTCAACCTGTTTTTTATTGTTCAGTCAATTCCATCTGGAATAAATTTGTTAAGTTGATTTATGTATTTATTTGCCTTCCCATACAAGCTAGGTAACATTTATTTAATTTTATTCATCTTTGACTTTGTCTTTAGCAAGTCTGGGCCCAACTCTTGAACTAGTCAAGTTAATTAATGTATAATTTTTTAGTGGCCAAATTTGATTAACTAGGAAAAGTCATTAATTGAACCTTACTCACGGCCTAACCGTATCCATCTGAGCAGCCTATCGGCAAAGTGATTTCACCTTCTCAAATTTGAATCATATAATTTAAAATCTGGGGTTCAGAAGTAAGGGGTGTTGCAAGCTTTTGCCCATTTGGAATCGCATTCCTAGCATAATCACCAACTCGTAGCTTAGCAAGAACTGGCTGGGTTAATTCATGTTTGCATCTATAAATATTTCATGTCGAGAATATTATAACCTTCACCAGTTTTTCGTGTAACTCTCTGTCTTTAGTAGAACATATCATGCTTTGACTTCCATCATTGAAATCAAAATGCAAGACATCATCTTCCCAAGCGAAGAAATTGTGAAATAAAATAAAGTTATCATCAACAAAGTTATAGACCTATAATTCCTGGATGTATGTATTTATAAATCTATAAGGTCTACTTATGCATTTATTCATCCATTGAAGAGGCACTCAAAATAACAGGGATCTGCTGAAAAAAAATGCACGAACAGATAAATATCGCGATTGTAAATCTACGAGCGATTCATTTTCGTATAGAAAATAATGACACTGAACTCCAATAACAAACTTACCAAGAATGAATATAACAGGCACCTTCGGTGCTTCGAAATGTATGTCAGCTCCGTTATGATTGGGGAATTTTCCTGCGGGGGGTGTCTTAGCATTTGCTCCTCGGGGTGAGTTTTGCGCCCAAGTTTCGTGGCCTTCTTCAAATTCTTGAGAACCATCACTTTGTTCTGAAAATAGAAATAATTCTCAAATTTTGTCGTATAGAAAATATTTGTTTCTTTCATTTCCTACTACTCGAATCGTTTCAGTGAATGTTGGGAAAAGTTGGTACTTCCATTGAAACTAATAAAATGCCCAGGATCAATCCTTTATAAATCTATAAAGTGTTTCTACAAAAGTTTTCTACAAATGCAAAGCTTCTCCATTATCGATTCGTTGGAAAATTCCCCTACACACTGTTGAACTATATTCCATCTCAATGGTCCGAGAAAATAAAAATCAGCGAACAACTGAAATGATAAAATTATTGAGTGAAACTTTTCTTTCAATACCAGATACAATTTATTGAATGGCTGAAAATTGTTATAGAGATTCAGCAAAAATATCAAGTGGAGAGAAATGCATCATTTTTGAAAATATCAGGTTGAAACTCTGGATTAAGAGTTTGTCGTGCCCACACTTTTCCTTAGAAAATTCAATTTGGTGATTGATTGGTGTGTTTTCCATTTGTGATAATTTCCGTAACCCTCCATATTCCAAACGGAAAATGCATTGATTTTTATACTTATAATTTGATTACAAAAAATTAATCAATGGATCATGTGACTTGCCAATAGGAATCCATGTTATAGTTACAGCATATCTGACATCTTCTATTGTAATGAATAAAGATATACAGTACACAGTACACTCACTCATGTTGGTGTCTAGCTGCTTCCAAGGATCTCTTGCACAATTTAACTTTACATTATTTCGTTTCACTTTAAGCTTCATTGTTTTATTTAACTAGAACTTCTTCATATGTGCCTATTTATTTCTTTCAGTTTAAACTCACATTCGATATCAATTACGTAAACTTCTCTAAAATAATTACTGAATACTCGGGTTATTCTGAAAAACTAACTTTTTATAGGATGATTTGAAGCCAACTTCATTAACACTGACTTTCACCATTGAATATTTGACTTTGGTAATCTAATAGCCATCTATTTCTTAACTACGTTCCAGTTGATATTATGTGACCTGCAATGGTTGAAATGGACACTGCTTTTAACTCAATGGTATATATCGCATCAAAATGGACTAGGGTCAAGTTTAGAAAAACATGTACATATTATTTTCATCATCTACATAAAAAAATTATCTTAGCGATGGGTAGGTGCCCTGAGAATGAGTAGCAGTATGGTTGCTTATGCATTTATCAATTTTCATTGAGTTTTCGATAAATCATAGTTATGACTCTATTGTTCGACTATCTGTTATCAAATGTATTTATTACCCATTCTTCGTCATCCTCTATAATCTTCATATTAGTAAGTTTACTTCTCTAAAAAATATCGCGGTCAAAGTCTCAAATGGATTGAAACTTATTTAACTGGCAGACCTCAATCTGTTAAGGTTAAGCTCAAATCGGGAAGATATTATTTTGAAAATCGTAAGGTGGTCCTACTCTCTTCCTTTAATTTGTAAATTAAATCTCTAATATTAATCAACCAAATTGTACCTTTACAGTTTGCTGATGACACGTCCTTCATATTTAGTTCCGCTCTATGTGAAGGGCGGTCTGATCAGGTTGATATTGATATATCAGTGGCAAATATGCAAAATTACTGTTCCAGGAACGGTCTCGTACTAAACGGCAACAAAACTATTGTTTTATCCCTCAGAGAAATGGACTGCAGTATATTGGTAGGAGCAAATACTAGCTCTAAGGTACAGAAAAAAATTGTCAACTTCCTAGGGTTGAACATTGACTCACAAATATCCTGGAATGGCCATATTGACTCTATTTCTAAAAAAATATCCAAACATTGTTTCGTTATTTGGAAATTTTGTGCCCATCAATATATTATCAAGCTATTACTATGCCTATGTTCACACAAGTGTAAATTATTGCTTAGTCTGCTACGGTATAGTTATTCCAATCCCAATTGGAACGGCAATGAAAATAAGAGCACTACGAGGAGTGTTCATATGCACTGCCCGGCAAATGGGAAATTTATATACTACCAGTGTTTTTACTTTCGAAGCGTTCCTGATACAATCATAAAAAAGTTCTGTCGTGTGGAAGAGAATTTCTTCTCGGAACTTTTTATGTCGGTCCAATTGGGATTAGAAATACTATAACTGCAGTAGATTTAATGACTTATTTACTTAAAAAAAAAAATAAGGACCATGTTTTTCAAAAAATATGGTGATTCTTGTAAGCAGTTATTTACTGAATTACAAACTGAGATTTCCATGTATATTTTGAATTGTTACTCACGCCTTGCCGCTGCGTTGGTTTTACTCTTTGACAAAATTATAATTTAATAGTTCCTATTCACAAATCAACTTATGTATCTAACGGACCCCATATCATGTCTATAAAACTATACTAGATGAATATTTTCTAACTGCTCTGGCCAGTTGGAATTATGAATATTTGCTTGTATACTTTTCATTATTTTGTACTAATTTTTAACTTTTTTTATCCATTCTACCACTACTATTGAATTTTTACATGTACATCCAATTTCATGACATAATTCTCAAACTGCCAGTTTATTTTTTGTATTTGACATTATCCATGCTTGTAAAGTCTCAGGAAATAAAGTATTGTATTATATAGCTACGATTCAAGGAACTACTATTGAACTTGGCACCCGTTCAGATCTCAACCCTTTTATCGGCGACGCCGACGACCCACAAGGTCGTTTGTACCGAACTTGCCCCCTTTGTAATGTTTTTGTTGAAATTTGCTTTTCATTATTCGTCTGTGAACGTCGTGTGAGTATAATCAGTGGAAAAAATAATTGGGAAATGGAGCCGTTCTTATTGTATTCTTCATTCTTAGTTTTTCAGCGTAAATAATTCTATAAGGAAATGTTTCCATTATACTCCTACTGATATTCGAATGATTCGAAAAATCTTATGAGATATATTTCAACAAATTGATGGATATGAGCATGAAACTATATCGAAATACTTTAACGAGAAACTAACTTTTTTGCAGGAGAATTATGCACTGATCCGATCTTCATTTCTACTACAGATATCAACTGTTTGAGCTAGAAACCACGAAAATAAAAAAGTTGCACACACTGATATTTCAATAAATCGAGAATTCCATCATTGCAAAAATTCAGCCAAATTAATGAAAAATCCCCCTTTGTAGAACAAAAGGACAGGGGATAATCTGATTATAAAATTTCCTCACACACATACCATATCAACGTTCATTTTTACATGCTTTGTATTTGTTATAACCGTTCTACCTTCCCGATATTCTCATCGATTTTTCTCTATACAAACTAGCATGTTTTATGGTTTGTGATGCCTTCATGATAACGCCTTTTACTGGGCAATATAGGAACAAATGAACGTCATTATACTTTCGATGTTGAACTCCATTGTCGGGGATACGTTATACTGATTGTTGGAATATTACAATGTCTATGCCAAGACCATTAGGATCATGGCCAACGGAAAATTACATCTTTTTCCACCTCTGCTCCTATCGAAATCAATCTACATTTAATAGACCAAGAGCCCGTGTCACTTATCAAACAAATCATCACTGAACACGGGAACTTCCAGTATCGATGTCGACGATACTACAGACATGCCCGCCATACATTTTTCTGGGTGAAGTGATGGTTGGAGGGATGCTGAACAGTTATAAGAAAGAAGGTGAAAAATATTGAAAGAAGGCGACGCATGCCGATTGTCAGTCATCTGAAACATGGCGTTGACCTTTTGTAACGTTCAAAATATGTCAAAACAACGATCCCGAAAAACGAGTTCACGACTGACAATGGAGGGGATCTTACCATTAGCCTTCAAACGACACAGATTTCGTCCGCCAGTCTTTTTCAATGTAGCGGAAAGGCCCTCCGATTTTGGAAAACATTAGGCGTTATTTGAATGATAAGTTTACATTCCAAAATTCAGGGCTGAGTTATATGTGATGCACAATCTGAGAATCTGTAACCGTCAGTTCAATACTACATGGCGAAAAGGTACTATACCCTTGAAAAGGTACACAAATTTCCTGGTATACTTCGATATTAAACGATTTGTGAAGTGTGGCAAAGGCACGCTAAAAATTAAAAATATACATCATTTGAGTGAGAATTAAGATGCCTAAAAACCCTGGTGTATTCACTGATTCGATTTTGTTTAGAATTTTTGGGAGACAACAAATGAAAAACGTTAAATTCTGCTTAGAACTTCATTAGTAGATGGCGCGGTTAAGAAATGTTTGTTGTTTGTCACGCAAAATGTCAAACTTCAAACCTATGGAATTTTATTTTTCTGTCAACATTACTTCATGCAAAAAATTGTGAATTGATCGTTTACAAAGATTATAGTTCTACGAACAAGATCCCACTCAGAACAGTTGGCGCGAAAATGAGATGAAATCGTCGAAACTTACTAACATTGTCTACTACAGTGTTTACATCTGTCTGTCAAAAATCAGATTTTACTTTGAAGTCTACCTGGCGATTTTTTCAAAGTGATTTCTTCTCAAATGGCCTTTTTGGGATCATGGAAACTTTCACGAAGGAATGAGGAAAGGTAGGAGAGTGGACTGATGTCTCTAGATGATGAATTAACTTGAAAATTGAGGGGATTGGAAAATGTCCCCGATGACATTGTTCCATTAAACTTTCGAATACAAACTATTACCAAGCTATTCACTGCCCATCTCTGCCGGACTATTACTATATTACCCCTCTAACAACCTTCTGATATGAACAAAATCAGAGTTCATTGTAGATATCATAAAATCTGTTGATGAAGTTGAGAAATCGATTAATCCTGGTATGCGACAGTCTAGGCTGCTTCCAGCTATCTTAGAATGACTTCTTCGGAAAAGGTGAGCTCTACTAACAAAAGTGAGGGGAGAAAACAATAATCTTAATGCTTCTCTATTATTTTTCAGTAACACCCCGCATGTTGAAAACAAGGCCAACTCCCAATATCGATAAGGATAATGACTATGATTAGGATAATTATAAATTTTTAATAAACACATGAATTTCACAAGTAAGCGTGAACTTTTCATTCTATGAAGATATCTTGATTTTGGCTAGTGAATTCCGAACCGTCACAGAGGGTCCCATGGCTCTTTGGGAGAAAATATCCACTATATTTAGTATTTTCCAATACTTTTAGTCAGAAGATTGTCATATCATGGGAAAATTTGTATACAAAATATATATAATATAAAAAATAAATATAAAAGTAATAATAAAATTATTTGACTTGCTAGTTACTAGATACATTACAATCACAAGTTGAAAAAAATTATTACAATGGGCAAAGGTAGTTCAATTTCAGAGAAGATTCAAATTAATTTATACATATACGAGTCATTTTACTAGTAGTGGAGTAATATTAGATTTTAGCTTCAGAAAGTTAGGGGACTCTGGGAACTTTTTACTTGGCATTAGTGACGCTATAAGGAACGATATATAAAAAGTTACCAACCGTAAAGTGTGTGCTTAATTTATTATTTAACAAATAAGTTTCAAAATTACATTGTTTATTGAATATCTTAAAAAATATATAATTTTTTTCAAAAACTAATACTGCTATTCGAAAGAATGGAAGTTTTTATATAAAAACGTATATAGATATTTTTTTTTAAATAAAACTAAGCTGCAGAGTTTTTTTCCAACGTACGAAAACGTGAGGTAGCGACACTAAGTGCATCTCTAGAGAAGCACTAGCGCTTCACTTAATTTGTTAAAACTTTTGATCTAATTGATAAAATTAAGCTAAAAAAAATTTAAATAAGCGAAGGAAAAAGTAGCTAATGAGATGTCTTGTTTTCAAAAAATGAAAAAAAATGGAATAGTACATTTATGAAGTTACCTCAAAGTAGAATTTTCTGTAAAATCTGCTCCATTTTCACATCTGAAATTTGTACAGTTTAGTCCCGAAATAACACTTGAGGAGGTGTGCAAATGAAAAAGAATCATAAAATTTTATTTAAAAAAATACAGTCGTCAAAATATTGAATAATTTCAAAAAATTAATGAATGAATTTCTTAGGACATGCTTCAAAATGTGATATCAAGATTTTTCAATAGTACTTTCTGAAGCTTGTTATCTGTGCCTCGAGAAAGTTTGATTGGTTTTATTGAAAAAATTGAATTAATTATAAATTTCGACAAAAATAAAAAAATTTGCTCAAAATCCGTGAAATTTTTTGTTAAATAAAATTTAATAGCGTTTATATAGAAAAAAAATAAGTTTACCTAACCAACATATATTTATATCACGACCTCAAACAAGGTATACGCAGCGTAAAATTTTAATTTGAAATATAAGTGTAAATTGTATCAAATAAGCAAAATATTACGTTTTTTAGTAAATTGACGAATTATTCATTTTTATAAATGAGTTCCTGCTTAAAATTTTTGTTTAGGATAGAAATATGAGTTTATCTTTCGATGTTTTTTATATTGGATCGAAAATATAATATTTGAATGTTAGAGAGAGATTGAACATCGGAGAAGACTTGATCGGTAAGTTTAGTGCTCACCTGACGCTCTACGTATAATAGTGGAGTAATATTAAATTTTAGCTTTTAGAAGTTGGGGGATGATGGTCACTTTTTACTGTACATCAGTGATGATGTTGGGAACAACATATAAAAAGATACCAACCGTAAAGTGTGTGCTTGATTAATTATTTAACAAATAAGTTGCCAAATTACATTGTATATTGAATATTGAAAAAAATTAATAAATAATGGTGCCACTCGCAAAAATGGAGAATTTTAACCAAAAAGGTAAATAACATGTTTCTTCAAAATAAAAACTGTAAGCTGCAAATTTTTTTTTCTGACTTGCGAAAAAAAAACTATTTCAAAAAATACATAGCTCAAAATATTGATTACTTTAAAAAAATTACAAATTTGAATCTTGAGGCCATGCTTCAAAAACTCTAGTTTAAAATGTGATATAGAAACTTGTATATGGGATATAACGAAATTTGTTGAGTAGAGGCCACATTTTTCAACCGAATGAAACAAAAATACTTCTCATGAATACCTCGGCTAATTTCGAAAATGGTCCAATAGACTTAAAATGGCAGCTGTTGAAAGTTTTAAAAAAATTCGCAATATTTCATTTCCATACCTAATATCGGCAAACTATGAGTCGTTTGATAGAGCTTCATTAGCTCCACAACTTTTACCCGAAAAATGTTTCTCCGAAATGTACACATAAATAAAAAAATAGGTAGCTGTAAATTATCAGTCATGAAATCTACCTATTGTTTTTTCAATGTCATATTCTGGTTCAGCGTCCTCAAAAACCCTTATAGCATCAATTTGGGTAAAATTTGCCTAACAAAATTGTTTTTCATTGTTTAAAAAATTAATAAACAAGCAGCGCACGAATATAAGTTTATAACTTTTTGCTGCAAGCAATTTCTAAGCAATATCAGAAGTTTTTCGGAAAATCCATGGAGTCCTCCAGGATTCCAAAATAATGCATGATTTTAAGCTATTTTTACTCCCTATATGAAGGTAATTTGAGTTCTTGCGATAAGATAGACATGTTGTCTGCCAAAATAGTGAACACTTCTCAATTTATCCAAAAGCTGAGAGATTCTTTCACTCAGATAGGATTCGAACCAATTGAAGCTTCGTCCTCTGAAGCTGTAGAGATGAAGCTTACGTAACAGTCAAAAGCTTTAGATATGTCGCAAAACACTTCTTCCAAACTAAAATATAGATTTTTCAGAAAGCGAAAGAGATTACATCTCCCGTACTTTTATTGGTTTGAAAGCTAAATTAAGAAATCATATGTAATTTACAGACTAGAATTACTAAAAATGACAATAATCTGGATGGAAGAACTTTAACGGCCCTCAAAGAGAAGTGTAGACACGTGGTTCGGGCTTTCGGCCCTCATCAGTATGGTGAAGAAGTGCAAGGATGAACAACACTTGGTAGTAAACTACAAATCAACGAAGTCAACATACTCGAGTAGTAACAATTTCAGAGCCATACAGATTCAATGACTTGACATCTTTGAACGAAATTATATAAAAAAATAATTTAAATTTTCACAGAGCACTACACAGACAGCAAACAATCACAGCTAGATTCTTTGACAGTAATAATGTACTCCGCAGAAATAACAATGCACCTGATGGCTCCAATCTGAAGAGAGTGGCTAAAATTCATCTTGCCAAAGCCTTGTTGAATTTGAAACATACAAATGACAACATCCATTGACTCTACAAGCACTACTCCGCCAATTCATCCAGGAACTCAAAATACAGAGCGAAGAGAATTCCTAGTATAGGCTGAAGCTTTGAATTCTAAGAACCATTTTTTAGAGGTAACTTCTCAGCAAGATACACATCACCCTATTGTCTGTAAGCATCCAATCACTCAGGAACATATTACTGGAAAATCACGACTTCCCTGATTTTGTCACCCTAACCGAGCACTGGCTGAGAGAAATAGAGCCAGTCCATCGACCCAAATACATAGCAGCGGCTAGGTATAACAGGATCAATTCAACACATGGAGGAACCATAATCTTCATGAACGACTCTTCAGTAGATAGTCACAATTTTGTTCACTTGGACAAATTCGATAATATTTTTGAAGAGAAGCATTTTGAATGTGCAATTATTTTCAGAAAGAAGCTTAACATGTTCATTATAAGTATATACAGGGCTCCGTGCACAGATGCAAACATATTTCTAAATAAACTTGAGTTGCTCTTATCCCAACTTCCAGTCGTTCGAAATATTAATAACAGGCGATTTGAATATCAACTTCACTGATCTAGAGTCCTTGCATACCCAACATCTGATCAATCTGAATCTTTCAATATGAATATGCATGTCAAGGAACCCACTCTAGTATCATAATTCTCTGCAACCACAATTGATTACTTCTGCAGTAATTCAGATTCAGATTAGAAGAAAATTCGTGTTCAGTTGTCCCCTCAGGCCCATCCGATCACAAAGCTATTCACGCCACCACACTTCTTGAAAATAACTTCCCAAATCTACTACCAAATATAGCCGACTAGGTAAGAATATTGCATATATATGCTCGGTGGGATGATATTGTCGCCCTTCCAGATTCCTTTCTTACATTTTATAATCTCCTCGTCATTACCACTAACACAGCTTTTTCAATTCAAAAGATAAAAGAGAAAAAAAAGAAGAAACTTTGGCTAACAAAAGGAATAAAGACCTCGCCAAAAAACTTTCTCTACACACAATTAGAAAACATACCAGTGAACCTTTCTTCCATGAATACTACAATATATATCGTAATTTATATCAAAAAGTTTTGAAATCAGCAAAGAATATGTATTATAAAACTAGAATTGATGAATCTTTCAACAAATCCAAAGAAAAGCTGCGAAATTATGAATGACCTCAGAGGAGAACAAAAAATTGCACATGAAATCCCATTGAGCCCTAATACCCTTATTGGCTATTACTGTACTATAGCCTCTAAACTAACTGCACACTTGACTATTAGATGTCGAAGCTCTACATCGATGGAATCTTCCACTTCGATCCAACCCATGCAACTTAATCAAAAGAAATATAAAAATAAAAAATGCGTCAGGGCTGGCTGAACTTTCAATTAATATGTTTGCAAACCTCCAAATTTGCTCTCGAATATTGGCAGAACTCATCAATCAATCATTCGAAGAATCTTAATCTTGAAAACATCAATAACAATACCACTACACAGAGGAGGAGAACCATCAGGCCCATCAAATCATCGTCCAATATCGCTGATACCTACCCTGGCAAAAATAATTGAAAAATTAGTTCAGATAAGACTTTGGAATTCTTACTGGAAAATAATATCTTGAGTGAGAACCAGTTTGGTTTTCAAAGGCAAAAGAACACTTATGATGCAAAATTTGCCTTTCTCACTAAAGTTTATAAGGAAATTAATGATGGAGAGGCAGCCGCAGCAGCGTTTTGTGACTTATCCAAGGCATTTGACTGTGTTAGCCACAATATTTTGCTGGGCAAACTCGAATACTAAGGTTTTAGAGGAATCAGCCAGCAATGGTTCAAATCGTATCTAGAAAATCGCTCCCAAATGGTAAAAACTAGTCACCTCTCTCGAATGGAGATAACTCGATGCGAAGTGCCGCAGGGTTCAGTACTTGGCCCCACTCCCTTTTTTCTCTATATAAACGACCTCACTAAAATTGATATATCACTATGCCACCCAAACTGGATGACGGGATAATGGAAAACGGGATAACTGGATTACGGGTTAACTGGATTACGGGATAACAAGAAGCGGGCAAGCGACAGTCATAGCCAGATGGAACAGCACAAAGAAAAGCATATAAAAAAAGCAAAAAAATACCAATTCTCACGGACGGAGTCGCGGGTAACAGCTAGTTCAAAATATAAAAAGAATAATATTATTTATAATCTTTTATTAAAAAAAAAATATCTCCACGTGGGTTGCTGTAAACTAGAAATAAATTATCCCTTTTCGCGATTTTCATGAATGAAACGCTCATTACCGTGCATATTAGTGTTACGTAGATTTATAATATATACACTTTTTATGAATTGATCTCTTGCTAGTCGTTTTTTAAATATATTTGATGGGCAAAATCAATATAGCTGAAAATCAATTGTCCCAATAAAATCATATCGAATGGACTGTTTTGCGAAAGTATGACTAAGTATGGTTAGTGTATGAAGATTAAACTTAATTCAGAATATAAAAGTCGTTAGAAAAGTGAAACATTTCAATTTGATCAAGGTGTAATTAGATTGACTGGTCCAAAATTTCAATTATAGATGGATAGATATTTAATTTGCCATTAAAGTGTTACAGGGAACACAAGGTTTTGTCATTGAAACAAAAAATGTATAAACTATAACACAAAATCTAATATTAAAAAAAGACATAAAAACATTTTTCCTTGATTTAAAAAAATAAGGAAAAGGAAAAAGACGGAAAACATTTTTCCTTGATCAACAGACAGACAAGCAGACAGACATTTTTAACATATAGTTGTAGGAACTACACAATTTACTCTCTAAGACGATTGCTATGCATCAAAAATTTCCTTCAGGTTATAAAAACTTTTTTCTTGAAAATATTTGTATTTTTTTCTTGAAAATATTGAAAGTTTCAGCAGATCTGATTTCTAGCGGCAGTTTATTATAAATTAAGCTTCCTGCACAGTAAGGTAACTTTTTGAAAGTATTCGTACTGAAGTTTGAAATGCGGATTTCTTGTGCTTTCCTGGTCTGATATCTATGCACATCTTGATTAAGCGTCAATTTATTTTTATTTATGAATGAAGCAGGAAATTTTTTTAAAAAAATAGTCCTGTCACAGTAAGTATTTTCTGTTTTTTGAAAGTCTCTCTACAAGATTCTCTGTATTGCAAATTATATATGATACTCATAATCCTTTTTTGTAGTACAAAAACTCTGTCAATATTAGTAGATTGGTCCCATATTATTATGTTATAACTCAAGATTGAATAGACAAGTGAATAGTTACACGTTTTCAACTCACTTTCAATAATTTCTTTCTTCAATTGTAGAATAGCAAACATATTTTTTGCAAGTTTGGAGCATAATGAGTCTACTTCTCGATGGAACGTTAGGTTACTATCGATGGTTGTTCCAAGAAATTTTACACGATCGCTGGTTTCAATATGGCTTATATTTGACAGAATAATTGTCTTAATCAGTGAGAAAGGCATAAAAACGTTTTTTTTACATTCATTATCAAAGAATTTGTATGACACCACGATTTGAATTGCTTGATTACTATATCTGATTTAGTCTCTAGTTCTGCTAACTTGTTGGCGTGAATGATTATTGATGTATCATCAGCATACATGCAAATATTTCCAGAAGTTACAAATTGTGGTAAGTCATTGATAAAGATAAGGAACAGTAGAGGACCAAGTATTGAACCTTGCCCTGCCCCGACATTAAATTCCATTTCTTCGGAAGTCTCTGAAACTATATTCACTGCGATTCGCCTATTTTGTAGATATGAAGCAATCCATTCTGGTGGTTTACCTCTTATTCCTAATTTATTCAATTTCTGTTCAAGGAAATTTGGATTAACAGTATCGAAAGCAGCAGTTAAGTCGAAAAATAAGCCTGCAACTTTTTTTCCTTTGTCTAGACAAGAATATACTTGTTGTGTGAATTCTAGCGTCACTAATTTGGTGGACTTTTCTGACCTATAACCATATTGGCAGTTTGTAAATATACTATGTTCTTCCATGAAAGAATAGATTCTAGTTGCGAAAGACTTCTCAGCAATTTTTGATAAACAGCTCAATAGTACAATAGGTCTATAATTTTCAATACTATCTTGATCTCCTTCTTTATAAAGTGGAATCACTTCTCCCAATTTGGGAGAATCAGGGAATTGCCCAAGTTCAAAAGAGTGATTGATTAAGATCGCAATAGGTGGGATATAATAGTTTTATAATATTTCAGAAGCTTGATAGGGATTTTATCAAATCCCGTAGAATTTTTGTTTTTCAAATTATCTATAATTTCTATAACTTCTCTCTCTGTTACAGGTTTAATGTACATACTCTGAGTGACACTATCAGGACTTGAGCATGAAGTAGGTAGATCTCCACCAAAATGGGTATCTAACTTTTTTGATACTGTGGTTGCGAAATGAGTAACAAATGAGTCACAGATGACTTTCTGGTCTGTTATTATCTCGTCATTACTTTTCAATTTGATTTATTTTCTTACATTTTTTCTGCCCAGTCTTTCGGTGACAATTATCCACATTGCTTTATTTTTATTATCAGATTCTCTAATTTTTTGTGTATTTCCTTCGATTTTTATGTTGGCTATCTTTTTATCAATTGATTTCTTATAATTCTTATAGCTCGCCATTAGGTCTGCATCATGTGAATTTTTTGCTACATAATATAAAAATTTCATTTTATCGATCGCTTCGTCTATTCTCAGGTTTTTACACGCTTTATATTAGCTTCACTTGTATGTTTGTTTGTTTGTAACCGACTCCTTTGGGCGCGATTTTGACCCACTTCCAGACGTCCGAATGATTTGAAATTTGGCAGGTGTACATAATTCCGGTGACAATGCATTGAGAAATTTTGTGTGAAGAAAAAACAAAATGGCGGCTCCAATATGGCATACGAGTATTGTGATTATGGTCCGATTCGCTTCAAAATTGGTATCCTAGGGTTTTGTGGTCGGAGATTATGATTCTTTTGTCAAAATTGGAAAATTCAAGATGGCGGCTCCAAAATGGTGGACGAGTTTTGTGATTATGGTCTGATCCTATTCAAAATTGGTATGTGGGGGTTTTTGGAGTCGAATATTATGATTCTTCTGTGAAAATTGGAAAATTCAAGATGGCGGCCGAGTTTGTGATTATGGTCAGATTCTATTCAAAATTGGTATGTGGGGTTTTGGGGTCGAATATTATGATTTTTTGTAAAAATGGAAAATTCAAGATGGCAACCGAGTTTTGTGATTATGGTCTGATTCTATTCAAAATTGGTATGTGGGGGTTTTTGAGGTCGAATATTATAATTTTTTTGTAAAAATTGGAAAATTCAAGATGGCGGCTCTGAAATGGCGGTCGAATTTTGTGATTATGATCTGATTCTATTCAAAATTGGTATGTGGGGGTTTTTGGGGTCGAATATTATGATTCCTCTGTGAAAATTGGGAAATTCAAGATGGCGGCTTCAAAATGGCGGCCGAGCTTTGTGATTATGGTCTGATTCTATTCAAAATTGGTATGTGGGAGTTTTTGGGGTCGAATATTATGATTCTTTTGTAAAAATTGGAAAATTCGAGATGGCGGCTTCAAAATGGCGGCCGAATTTTGTGATTATGGTCTGATTCTATTCAACATTGGTATGTGGGGGTTTTTGGGGTCGAAGATTATGATTACCTAATTTGATAAGATTATTCCATTTTTTTATTTGCAGAAAAATTATAAAAATAATAGTTTAAAAAAAACTAAAAAAACACGCCTTTATAAATAAACCACACTAAAAAGTAGGAAATAAATAATAGTTTGAAAAAACTAAAAAACACGCTTTTATAGAAAACCAGACTGAAAAAATAGAAAATGAGAAAGAAATTTATTTTATTTTGAAAAAAGCCTGGGGTGCATGGTATCAATAATTATAAAGTACATTACACACCGAGGCACCCACGCTTTTTTCAAAATAAAATAAATTTTTTTCTTATTTTCAATTTTTTTAGTCTGGTTTTCTATAAAAGCGTGTTTTTTAGTTTTTTTAAACTATTATTTATTTTGTTCTTTGTTTGTTTGTATAGTCTAGAGGTGTATTATATAATTGCTTTGAGTGTCTATAGTGTCAGATTACATTCTTATATTCAAATTTTGGCGTGTGTTGGATTCTCCTTGTACATTTGAGTGAGTAAATAAATTTGAATTTGACAATTTTCGGGCTTATTCACTGTGCAAGATTGAATTTGACGACTAAATGCTAGATATATAGCTACTTTTCACTGGTAAATTCGAACTATTTTCGAAATCCAAATATGATCACCTATGAGGTATACCCTATCTAATAAAAAAAGAATCATCCAAATCGAAACCCAGTACAAAGTTATGCCTGATAGAATCGGTTAACGGACCAGAATTCAGATTGTGATTGATCAATATCCTTCATTTTGCTACCCTTAGGGGTAGATTTCATTTTTTGAATTCAAATGGGACCAACTTCGAAGTACACCCTATCCACTGAAAAAATAATTATTGGAATCGGATGTATCAGTAAAAAGTTATGGGTGATCATACATAAAAAAAATATACGCGTTGACTAGAGAACCTCCTCCTTTTTCAACCGACGAAACCAAAAAGGAGGAGGTTCTCTAGTCGAGGCGTATATTTTTTTTTATGTATGATCACGCATAACTTTCTACTGAATCGTCCAATACCGATAATTCTTTTTCCATGGATAGGGTAGTTGGTCCCATTTGAATTTAAAAGATGAAATCCACCCCTAAGGGTAGCAAAATGGAGGATATTGATCACTCACCCTCTGAATTCTGAGATGCCCTGAATGTCCGGTGTACCATTGGTCAAACAGGACGCAAATTCTCTGACAGAATCAGGGAACACCCCAACCACTACAATAAATATCTTAACACCGACATTTGTGACACACAATCATCTTCCGCCAACCACCTCCTAACTTCCGGGCATAAAAACTTTGATATTGAAAAACATGTGGACATCCCACATTACTGCCCCAAAGGCACCAGACTGAATCTTTTGGAGATCATGGAGATACACAAAGTGAAAAAGTCTTCCACGTCGATCTGTAAAAATTATCAATTAGAATTTGGCTCAATCCAATTTTTCGAATCTTTACACTTCATTTAAACAACACATATCTCTCCAACACCCCTGTCCCCAGAAATCATAAAGGAAATAACCGAACCAAGACATTTTTCTAACACTACCTACAGTCCACTAACTCAACCGTTATAGATTTCGAACAGATAATTTCGACGGTTTCCTAGATACCCTTACCCATACCTAATTAATTTGCTTGTTTGTTTGGCGCCGACTTAAAATTAGTTACTCACAATAGTTTAGGAGCTTAGTTATTGAGACTAAGAAGATTTGTTTTATTTTTTACTTTTCAGTTCCGTATTTCGTCAGTTTAACTTTTTGTTAAAAAGTTTTTTGGTTTCGTCGGTTGAAAATAGAATTTAAAAGCGAAAAAACTCAAAATTTAAAAAAAATTCAGAGTCTGGACTTATGTTCCTAAAATTATTTTTAAATATATATATATATATATATATATATATATATATATGTGCACATCTCAAGATAAAAATTTACAATCAAGGCGGTACAGTTTCAGGACATAAACTCTCCAACACTTTACAAACATTTTTCAGGTAAATATTATCTAGTTATGGGCTCCAACTTATCCCCCTTTCTAGCAAAAATCTTCATGTTTAACTTTGAAAAAATAATTTTTGCAAACCCATCCTTCCAAAACAATATAATTTTCTGGTATCGATACGTGGATGACTGCATCTTGCCTTTCCAAGGCTCAAAAAATCAACTGAACGATTTTTCAATCTTTTTGAACAATATATACAATTCCATAGAGTTCCCTCACGAGATAGAAGATAACAATTCCCTACCCTTTCTAGACTTACTATTAACCAAAACAATAATCAAATTGAATTCGGTATCAACAGAAAACCCTCAGTCACTGACACTATCATACCAGAGTCTACTAACCATCCAAATTCTCAAAAACTAGCCTCCTTCCACAATCTCTTCCATATACTCTTTGCTATCCCTCTCTCCAACAAAAATTTAACATCATTTAGCAAAAAAATTTTTTAAAGGATTCAATATAAAATTGAACCAGAAAAGGTAGATCTCAGGTGAAAAACAACTACTTTCCTGGCAAATACCACCAGAACGTTGAATGATATTCACCTGAAAATCATGCATACTTCCATAAAATATCAATGGACATTGAATGCAAATGTTTCTTTCTGATAAGCTCGAAAGAAACATTTGCATTCAATGTCCATTGATATTTTATGGAAGTATGCATGGATTTTCAGGTGAATATCATTCAATGTTCTGCGTGGTATTTGCCAGGAAAGTAGTTGTTTTTTCACCTGAGATCTACCATTTTCTGGTTCAATTTTATATTGAATCCTTTATGTGAAGAAAACCGTTTAATTCGATTTTTCTATTCATTCCACTTCACATGGCACTTTTCTTTCATCATTTAGCAAATTGCACACAACAATGGATACCCCATAGCAGTTATCCAAAAAAATTTCAACAAACACAAATCCAAATTTCTCAATAAGCAACTCTTGACTCACTCTGCACCCAAAAAAATATACCGCTCAGTACCCCTCTCATGTCAGAGGTACACCTCTATTGCTAAACAATTAGCCAACGAGAATATTCAAATCTCGTACAGAACCCTTGAGTGAACATCTTTGCAACAACAAGGACAAGAGAAACATATTGGATCAATCCGGAGTTCACAGATTGAGATGCCCTGAATGTCCGGTGTACATTGTTCAAACAGGACGCAACTTCTCTGACAGAATTAGGGAACACCTCAACCACTACAATAAATATCTTAACACCGACATTTGTAACACACAATCATCTTTCGCCAACCACCTCCTAACTTCCGGGCATAAAAACTTTGATATTAAAAAACATGTGGACATCCCACATTACTGCCCCAAAGGCACCAGACTGAATCTTTTGGAGATCATGGAGATACACAAAGAGAAAAAGTCTTTCATGTCGATCTGTGAAAACGATCAATTAGAATTTGACTCAATCCAATTTTTCGAATCTTCACACTTCATTTAAACAACACATATCTCTCCAACACCACTGTCCCCAGAAATCATGAAGGAAATAACGGAACTAACATTTTTCCATTTCTCATAACGAATTTCCCACATTTATGCTTCTAACACCACCTACAGTCCACTAACTCAACCGTTATAGATTTTGAACAGTTAACCTTGACGGTTTCCTAGATACATTTACCCATACCATAACGCCACACATCGAGCGATTCCCACCACTTCATCTCATTCTAGGAAGGTTCCTTTACCCAAAAAATTATAATGTGACATGGGTAAATCGCTCTCTAATGCAGTTCTCAATAACATAGGTGTACCCCAAGGTAGCGTACTAGGACCTCTACTTTTTATAATATATCTTAATGATATAAATTACATATAGGGCCACGATTTCCTAAACTTATTTGCAGACGACACTATGGTTGCTTGTTACGGCGGTGACCTTATTGAAACAGTGGGGCGTTTGAACCAATTCCTGACAAAGTTTGAGGCATATCTAGAGGTGAATAAACTTAAACTGAATACGAAAAAAACTAAGGCAATGATTATCAGTAATAAATACAAACTAAAATTAGTGGATTATCAATCCCTTAGACTCCAAATGGAGGATGACAAAATTGAATGAGTATCTGAATTCAAATGCCTAGGATTTATGCTTGATGAATCATTAACTCTCAACAAGCATTGTGATTACATATGCAAAAAGATATCAAAAAAACTATTTTTCTTCTCTAGGATATCATCCGAAGTCTCAATATTTTCAAAAATTACCATATATAGAACCATCATTCAGCCCCATTTCGATTATTGCTCAACCTTGTTATATCTATTAGATGTGAACAATATGCAAAAGTTACAGAAACTTCAAAATCGGGGTATGAGAATTATTTCGAGGTGTAACAGGTATACTTTGATTCAATATATGCTTAACACTCTTGGTTGGTATGATGTAACGAAAAGATATTTCTATTTAACTATGGTATTCATTTTCAAAATTACCAAAAACTTATCACCAAAATACTTCGATTCCTTTATCACTTATAATAATCAGATCCATGAGCACAATACAAGGACAACTGATCAATTTCACATATCTAGAACAAGAATAAGAAATTCAATGAACTCGCTATTTTTCAAGGGATTGGACGATTTCAATCAACTTCCCAAACCAATGAAGAATTCAGCCACGTTACATTCTTTTAAAAACCAGCTAAAAAGCCATGTTATGTCACTCAACTCATGAATCAACATATTGTAGTTTATCTTGATGCAGATTTGATATTCAATGTCTGTAAGATATACTTTTTTTCTTCAGGGATATATTTGTTTTTAGATATAAATTTTATATGAGATATTTCCTTTTAACTTGGTCAAAAATGTGTTCAACTGTGATGTCATGTCATGTAATCAACTGTACTTTGTGTATATATTTTATTTTTATTTTATATTGTTATTTTTTAATTCAAATTAGTATAATCTGAACAACCATTGTATTTATATTGGGAATTCCTATTTCAATAAAGATTTCATTTCATTCATCACTCCTCTCTTCAACACCGGCATATCAGTTCATATTGAAATATGGTAGGAACATGAAGGCTTCACGCCCTTCTCCAACTTCTCATTTTATAAAACAATTCACATATTCACAGTGAAATATGGCTTGTTTCACCTGTCTGTTTTTCATCTATATGACTACACATCATGTAAGTGTTTAACATGTCTATTTTTAACCTGTTTGTTGTCTTTTATTTATTTATTTTTTAGTCTTTTTGTATTATGTGCTGAAGATGGAGGTTTCAGCTTCCGAAATGCATCCACAATAAACACAAACACAAACTAGTTGTTTCCGTGGGGATTGACTTAGGGTTTCCCTTCCTGATTCCATTAATTCTCGTATTTTCTTTTTGAATATGTTTGTACTTTTACTTTCATCAATATAGTCTGGCAGTTTATTGAATGCCCTAGGCGCCATAGATAGAGGAGAGTTGAAATATACTCTATATCCATTAAAAGGTATATCAAGGTCATTTTCAGTTCTGATATTGAGTTGATGTCTATCTTCATTGGTACTGAATAGGGTACCTTTATTCTCAAATGAGTATACCGAAAGTTCAAAAATGACTAACGAAGGAACTGTTAAAATTCTATGGTTTTGAAAAACAGTTCTACAAGTTGTTCGGGCCGATATATTGACGAGAGAGCGCAAAACTCGTTTTTGAGCAATGAATACATCATGTGAGGATACAATGAAACCCCGTATACATATACCATATCGACTATGAATTTGAAAATAGCATAATTGACATAGGGCTAACGGTGGATGAAATTATTTGCATGGGGGATTTCAATTTGGATTTGTTAGATTATGAAAATAATTGTGTGAAAAAATTCCCCTCAGTATTAAAAACACTAGATCTCTGTCAAATAATTGATGTTCCTACAAGAGTCACAGCTACATTAGCAACTCTGTTGGATTATATCATAGTCCAAGAATGCGTTGAGATAGAAAAAGGAATAATTCATAATAGTATATCAGACCATTCAATTGTTTAGTGTACGTTGGATATAAATGGTAATTCACGAGAACCAAAGATGTGTACATATAGAAATTTCAAAAATTTCAATGAACATTTATTTCAGATAGATTTATTCAATACGTCCTTCTTTAAAATATACGAACAACAAAATGTGGATGAAAAACTCTCATACTTGGTTAATTGTTTGAATCAGCCATTCGATAGGCATATTCCTATAGTTACATCTAGGGTTACGAAAGCAAAAGCTCCATGGTTAACAGATGTTATCAAAATTATGATGAAAGAGCGAGATAAAGCTTTAGCGAAATATAAAAAAGATAAACACACTTGGACTTTTATAGACAAATTCGCAATTATACTAATAGAGCAATTCAAAGAGAGAAGAAAGCGTACTTTACATACCAATTTAATAATACCTCATCAAAGGAAACGTGGAAGACATTAAGGACCAATAAGTTTATTCCTGATAAAAACAATGACAGCTGGAAATCTGAAAAACCCCCATGAACTAAATAAATTTTTCTTGGAGTCAATCCCGCATAAAGAGCCATCGGAAAATTTATTGAATTTTTATAATAATATAACTGTTAATAATGGAAACTTCAAATTTAAAGAATAAATGATCTATTTGTATATAAAACGATATCGGATATAAAAACTAATGCGAGAGGTTGTGATGGCATAAACATAAAGCTTATTAGACTTTGCTGTCCCCGCATTGTACCATATATCACGCACATAATTAATGTATGCTTAATAGAAAATGTCTGCCCGGAAATGTGGAGGAGAGCGGTTGTACAGGTGTTACCTGAGAAGAGAAGTCCGACAGAAATGAAGGATTTGAGGGGTATCACAATGTCGAAAATCCTTGAGAGAGCTATGGAGATACAAATAGAGGCCTATGCACAGCGCTTTTCCTTAATACCAGATGTACAATCGGGATTTCGAAAAGGATATAGTTGTACGGGTGCACTACTCCATATTACTGATGACATAATAAAAGCGATAGATGAAAAGGAGTGCACCATAATAATTTTGTTAGATTTCAGCCGGGCATTTGATACAATTAATTATAATTTGATGATAAGTATCTTGAAATATCTTGGTTTTTCCTTCAATGCGTTGAAGTTATTGGGTGAGTACATGAAAGGTAGGCAACAAAAAGTATGTATAGGTGATGTTTGTTAAGAATTCCTAAACCTTACTTCTGGAGTACCGCTCTATACTTGGTCCTTTATTGTTTTCCTTGTATACATCTCAAGTTCTCTCTAAGCTTCAATTGTGTCAAGCCCATGTATATGCTGATGACACCCAGTTGTACTACAGCTTCCCGGTTGAAACAACTGATAATGCAATGGAACTAGTCAATGTAGATTTGAATAGATTTGTTGTGGCAGCTACCGAGCACTGTTTATGTATCAATCCAAATAAATCGAATGTTCTGATATTTGGTCCAAAAAAGGACCGAGAAGCGGTTAGTCAATGTATGGATATACATATTCTGGAAGAATCTCTATGAATTGTAGATGAAGCGAAAAATTTAGGTGTAGTGATGGATACCAATTTGAGATTTGAAAAGTATATAAATACATTGATACAACGAGCCTACGCCACTCTTAAAATGATTTATGGTAACAGGCAGTTTCTGCCATTTCAAGTGAAGAAATCCTTATGTGACTCCATCATCTTGTCTGTATTCAATTATGCCGATGTACTCTACGGTCCAAATTTATCGACGTACTACAAAAAAAAGATTCAAAAAGTACAAAATTCCTGCTTAAGATTGAAATATGGAATCCGTAGACCGCAAAGAACGTCATATAAACTCCAGGAAATCGGTTGGTTGAATATGGAAAACAGAAGGGTACATTTTTTTTTTTTTTTTTTTTTTATGTTCTGGTTCCCACGAAAAGGGATATCCTGTAATGTTCAGAGAACATCGTGGGAACCTAGGGAAAGAAGGTAGGAGTTGGTGTTCTTCTTAAATTTCTGAAGGTTGTATGCCTCGGGGAACACCTCCCTAGGCAATAAGTTCCAAAGCCTCGCTGTTCGTTGGATGAACGAGTCTTTGGAAAGTGATGTTCTGCAGGTTTCCAAAGTGACCACGAAGGGGTGTGATGACTGAACTTGACGGGTTAATCTCGAAGAGACTGCCAAAGCAGGAACGATTGTTGATATTTCAGAAGAGCATCGCCCATGAAAATATCTATAAAATAGAGATAAATCGCCAACTTTTCTACGGTGTTCCAGACAAGTGAGCGAGTATGTAAGCGAGGCATCACCGACGAGACGAATTGCCCTTTTTTGGACAGAATCCAATAGCCTCAGGATATGTTTAGGTGCCGCACTCCAAATATGGGAACAGTATTCCAGGACAGGTCGGATCTGTGCCTTATAGATCATAAGCAGCTGACTGGGGGTGAAATAACTCTTGGCACGAAACAGAAAACCAAGTTTTTGGGATGCACTTTTGGCAATGGACCTCACGTGATTTTCCCAGGAAAGGTTATTGCTGATAGTAATACCAAGCATCGATATGGATGGCGTCAGTGGTATGGTTACTCCTGACAAAGTTATGTTAGGCACAGTGAGATCGGCTTTCCTAGAGAAAAGACATGCTTGTGTTTTGTTTGCATTGAATTCTACCAAGTTATTAGATCCCCATTCGAGAATTGTTGCCAAGTCCATATTTATATTATTAACATTTCTTCCTCGTTCATTTCTGGTTTCACGGGCTGATATAGGGGCCCTGGAAGAGAAAGCGGTATGGAGGGTACTATCATCGGCAAAGCTGTGTAC
Source organism: Gonioctena quinquepunctata (assembly GCA_018342105.1). Classification (NCBI taxonomy): domain Eukaryota; kingdom Metazoa; phylum Arthropoda; class Insecta; order Coleoptera; family Chrysomelidae; genus Gonioctena; species Gonioctena quinquepunctata. The sequence goes on along the minus strand of JAFIRS010003290.1, from coordinate 120,807 downwards.
TGGACATGAAGTTGCTTTCAACAGGTCGTTGATGTGAAGTAGAAATAGTGTTGGTGCGAGAATGGATCCTTGCGGAACACCAGCATTTATGAGTAGAGTGTCAGATGAAAGTCCATCGACCACTACATGGAGAGACCTGTTTGAGAGAAAACTAGCAAGCAGAGAACACAGCTGAGGGGGCAAGCCATAAGACGGAAGCTTGGCGAGGAGTCCCTGGTGCCAAACTCGATCGAACGCCTTGGAGATATCTAATGCCACAGCTAAAGTTTCTCCATGCTTTTCAATAGATAGCTGCCATATATGTGAGACGTAAGCGAGCAGGTCACCAGTTGATCTCTGATGGCGGAAGCCATATTGCCTATCGTTGACAATTCCTGAGTCTTCCAGATATTTCATGAGCTCGATGTTGATGGCTTTTTCCATGACCTTTGAAATAATAGATAGCAGTGCGATAGGTCTGTAGTTGCTAGGTAGGGCCTTTTTGCCTTTTTTAGGGACTGGCTGTACTCTTGCAATTTTCCAATTGGACGGAAATACCCCCAAATTGTAAGAGTGGTTGAACAACTTGCAAAGAACAGGTGTTAGTTCGGGGGCACATTTCTTGAGAACAATCGGCGGGATTCCGTCAGATCCACAGGCTTTGTTGGTGTTGAGACCCAGCAAAATCTTTCTGATAGCACGTTGGCGAAAGGTGATCTCGGGCATGTGACTGTCAATAGGTGTAATGTTCGGGGGTTGTTTTCCCGATGAATCCAGAGTGGAGTTTCCAGCAAATAGGTGCGCAAAGATATTGGCTTTTTCCTGGGCAGTCGTTGCTAGTGTTCCATCTTCTTTGGTTAGGGGAGGAAATGAGCTGGAAGTGAAATTTCTTCCCACAGCTTTGGCGAAAGACCAAAATGAACGGGATCCGTTAGGACATTCAGCAAGTTTTGATCTTATTTTGGCTTTGTGGGCATCTTTTGAGCATTCTATTGTCTCTTTACATATGCCTCTAGCCTCGACATATGGTGCTCTGGTCTCAGGGCCCGGATTCTTTAGCCATCGATGGTATGCTGCCTGTTTGGAAGCCACAGCTCTAGAGCAGTTTCTGTTAAACCAGGTCTTATCGGATGATGTTCTTCTTTCGGTATTCGGTATGTAAGTTTGCATCCCCAACATGATGATTTCAGAAATTGTCTCAGCACATCGTGTTGGATCTACTGAAGAGAAACAAACTCTCTTCCATGGAAACGCTGAGAAAAACATACGAAGACCTTCCCAGTCGGCCGAATTGTAATGCCACATGAGACGGGGTGGTATTGTGCAGCTCGATGGTAAATGGAAAGAGCATGTTGTGGAGATGAGGGTGTGGTCAGAGTTTCCAAGTGGGGCACAAACTTCTATTCTATACGGGTCAGGATTGGTGGTGAGGAAAAGATCTAGTGTATTGGCAGACTGGTTGTTGACATCAGGGATGCGGGTTGGTAGCTCGACCAGTTGTTCTAGACCATGAGTGATGGCGAAGGCCTCGGCTTGACGACCTGCATCATCTGTTTTGTTAGAGAATTTGAGCCAGGCAGCGTTATGTACATTAAAATCTCCCATGATTATGGTTTCAGCTGTTGGATGGTTCTCCTGAATGTAGTCCAGTTTGAGTGATAAAAACTCAAAGAGGTCGTTATATGAAGGTTCATTAGGTGATAGATAAAGGCAGCAGAGGAACTTAGTCAGTTTGGTATCAGATAGCTTGAACCACATCACATCAAAGTCTTTCGGTTCCAAACTCTCTTCACGCTGGCATGAAAGGTTAGCCTTGGCGTAAAGGCAAACTCCACCTTTGAACCTGAATCGAGAATGGAGTTCGTAACCAGGACAAAGCATATGGACCTTGTTGGTGGACGAGTTTACTTGTGTTTCTGTTAGAGCCAGAATATCCGGTTTTTCCGTCTGTAGGTGATGGTGGACGTCATTGATGTTCTTGTTGAGTCCGCGGATGTTTTATTCATATATGATCCGAATGGAGAGGTATTTTACTTCCGGAGTGTTTTACTCTAGGAGACTTCATCATTATTACTATTGTTCATCATTATTACTATTACCTGAAAATAAAGAAGGAATTGGGGAAAAGGAAAGAGGGAGACCGGAAAGTATCGACCGAACACTGAAACATGGAATGGTCCATTTCACAGCACACAAAGTCGATATGGTGGTATTTCACCGGGCGATGAGACCATCTTCCACCTACGGTTATCCTTTTAGTCGCCTCTTACGACAGGCAGGATTTACCATGGGGCTATTCTAAAGCCGACCCCATACGACTCAACATCATGCATTATGTTTCTTTCACAACATACTTTTGACAAAAACACCAGCTTATCTCTATAACAAAATCACATATGGTACGGATATACATAATCTGAACATCAGACATAAAGGTAGGCTCACAATCCCTGCTTTAAGAACTGAATTATTCAGTCGGTCCTTTACATATCAAATTTCCGAATTATACAACTGGTTACCAGAGAACTTCAAAGCTCTCCATCCAAATAAATACAAATTAACTACTAAAAACTATTTGTTCAATTCTCAGAGCTGAATATACTTACTAAAAACTATTTGTTTATTTCTCAGAGAAAAATACTTGATTTTGCATTGCTCAGAATGAAATTATTCAAATTTCACAAACAACATGTTCAATTGTAAATGGTAGGTTTGTTATATTATATATTTTTTTTTCTTTTGTCTATCAATCCATTTCTCTCTTTTAGGGGTTAAGTGGAAAAACATTGTCTGCAAGTGTTTGATTTGCAGAACATGAACTTCGCCCTTTATTTCCTAATATGTCATATCTGTCAATTTTGAAGTAATTATACTGCACACATATGGAAATAATAAAGACGATATTATTATTATTATTATTATTATTATTATTATTATCTACTGTCAACTGGTGCATAATGCAATGCAACAAGTTGATTCATTTCTAATAACTTCCTAGTGGTTCTGAATTGATATGATAATGATCAGTTTGGATATCAGTAACTGACCATGATTTTTCCAGTCCATGCATAAATCAATTTGGAAACCAAGGACTTACACAGTCACTATCACTGGAGACATAATGATGTTGAAGAGCCATCTGAGCCGAATGTAATGTCTTCACATGATTTTTGATATATGCAAATGATGGTTTACAAAAGATTTTCCATGGGAGAATAATAAGATCAGAAAATATTGTTAATATTAAAAGTTAGAGTAGCGTGGAAGTATTTTTTTTCTTCGTGCAAATGGTTGATGTTAACTTTCACGCTCAGAAGTAATGAAATATTGTATTTTTAATGGATATATGTGGGGCTAGAAAAAATAATTTTCAAAAGTACATCGTAGATAAGAATATATCTGAAATCACTGGGCTATTGTTTGTATACGTTTATAAGCTTCATTACTGGAAGATTTCATCCCTCAAAATGGCCTGACCATGCTTGATCAGGAAACCGAATAAAATTTCACATGGGGTAATCGAGACAGTAAGGATATTCATGTATTGATCGGAGAAACCAGTTGGTTCGAAGTCTTAGACGATACACACCTCTCCCATGGCATTCATTCTTTAGTTATGTAGGCCTTGCCAGCCTCATTTTGAGTTACTCATGATTTTTCATCATTCATATAAATAATAGTCCGATTCAGAATAAGTTCAATTCATTCAATGTCATTACTATTCAAATGCTAAAATTTCTCGTATGGATATCCTTTCTGTTATTTTCTTAGCTATATTAGGGACCATCCACAGATAATTCATTCAACTGAGCTAAATAAAGTTAATATCGTGAAAAGTAAAGGGTCATGTGAAAAGTGGAATAAAAATAGAAAAATCGACGTACACGGTCTATTTCACACAAGGATTCAATAAAGATTGAACCACAAAATGGTAGATCACAGGGGAAAAACAACTACTTCCCTAGCAAATACCACGCAGAACGTTGAATGATAGTCACCTGAAAATCCATGCAAACTTCCATATAAATGGAAATTGATTGCAAATGTTTCTTTCTGATAAGCTCGATTATGTTTAATTTAAGATCCGAAGAGCTCTGGCCGAAGCGAGACACAACGTAAAGAAATCATCATCGAGCTTATAACATCTATAGGTACGCCGGAAAAGGTAACTTTCAACTGGCGGTACCTAGTGACAGAAAGAAACACTTCATACATCTCCCAAAAAGCCTGAAACCGGTACGCGGATTGTTAGGCGAACACGACCGAAATTAAACATAATCGAGCTTATCAGAAAGAAACATTTGCAATCAATTTCCATTTATATGGAAGTTTGCATGGATTTTCAGGTGAATATCATTCAACGTTCTGCGTGGTATTTGCTAGGGAAGTAGTTGTTTTTCCTCAGTGATCTACCATTTGGTGGTTCAATCTACATTGAATCTTTGTGTGAAATAGACTGTGTACGTCGATTTTTCTATTTTTATTCCACTTTTCACATGGCCCTTTACTTTTCACGATATGCTAGTCAGGCTTGCCACTCCTACTGGAAAGGAATCTTTTATTCAGAATCCTATCGAGTTGGGAGATGTATGAAGTGTTTTTTTTCCTGTCACTAGGTACCGACAGTTAAAAGTTATCTTTTCCGGCGTACCTATAGATGTTATAAGCTCGATGATGATTTCTTTACGTTGTGTCTCGATTCGGCCAGAGCTCTTCGGATCTTTGGCTGGTGACTACTCCGTACTGATGAGGGCCAAAAAGCCTGAAACCGGTATGCGGATTGTTAGGCGAACACGACATAAATTAAACATAATCGAGCTTATCAGAAAGAAACATTCGCAATCAATTTCCATTTATATGGAAGTTTGCATGGAGTTTCAGGTGAATATCATTCAACGTTCTGCGTGGTATTTGCTAGGAAAGTGATTGTTTTTCCCCTGTGATCTACCATTTTGTGGTTCAATCTATATTGAATCTTTGTGTGAAATAGACTGTGTACGTCGATTTTTCTATTTTTATTCCACTTTTCACATGGCCCTTTACTTTTCACGATGGCTAGTCAGGCTTGCCACTCCTACTGAGAAGGAATCTTTTATTTAGAATCCTATCGAGGTGGGAGATGTATGGAGTGTTTCTTTCTGTCACTAGGTACCGCCAGTGGAAAGTTATCTTTTCCGGCGTACCTATAGATGTTATAAGCTCGATGATGATTTCTTTACGTTGTGTCTCGCTTCGGCCAGAGCTCTTCGGATCTTTGGCTGGTGACTACTCCGTACTGATGAGGGCCAAAAAGCCTGAAACCGATATGCGGATTGTTAGGCGAACACGACATAAATTAAACATAATCGAGCTTATCAGAAAGAAACATTCGCAATCAATTTCCATTTATATGGAAGTTTGCATGGAGTTTCAGGTGAATATCATTCAACGTTCTGCGTGGTATTTGCTAGGAAAGTGATTGTTTTTCCCCTGTGATCTACCATTTTGTGGTTCAATCTATATTGAATCTTTGTGTGAAATAGACTGTGTACGTCGATTTTTCTATTTTTATTCCACTTTTCACATGGCCCTTTACTTTTCACGATATGCTAGTCAGGCTTGCCACTCCTACTGAGAAGGAATCTTTTATTTAGAATCCTATCGAGGTGGGAGATGTATGGAGTGTTTCTTTCTGTCACTAGGTACCGCCAGTTAAAAGTTATCTTTTCCGGCGTACCTATAGATGTTATAAGCTCGATGATGATTTCTTTACGTTGTGTCTCGCTTCGGCCAGAGCTCTTCGGATCTTTGGCTGGTGACTACTCCGTACTGATGAGGGCCAAAAAGCCTGAAACCGGTATGCGGATTGTTAGGCGAACACGACATAAATTAAACATAATCGAGCTTATCAGAAAGAAACATTTGCAATCAATTTCCATTTATATGGAAGTTTGTATTGATTTTCAGGTGAATATCATTCAACGTTCTGCGTGGTATTTGCTAGGAAAGTAGTTGTTTTTCCTCTGTGATCTACCATTTCGTGGTTCAATCTATATTGAATCTTTGTGTGAAATAGACCGTGTACGTCGATTTTTCTATTTTTAAAGTTAATATCTGTTTCAATGTGCAATAAGTTTTTTATTCAGAATGAATGAGAGAGACTGTTAAAAGAAAGGAAATCTGGAACTTCCGATACTTCCAGTCTAGCGATGGGATTTTTGGTATAGAAATCGTTTTGGTGATTCTTTAACAAATTTTAAGTCGCATTTTTCGAATCCACGCCAACACAACTCAGTCGAAGGGAATTTAGTTTCGCAACCGCTCGGAGAAAAAAGTAAAGTAAAAATTTCAGAAAACAGGTTTATATTTGGGGATATTTTTCTAATTATTCAATTAAGAGACCAGTAGTAAGGTAACATATATTTTGTCACACATTCAATTTTAATTTACACGTGATACATCGTGATTGTTGAGTTAGTATTATCTCTACCTGAAGAAGCTTATAGCGAAACGCGTTCGGTGGTTTTGTAAACTCAATTTGGTGAAAATCATTAAGTGTCTTCAATTTGCTTCAATATAGAAGTATTGGCCGCATAAATTCAAAATAAAATAAAAAGTGTCATTGAATATTTTTTTATTTTGAATTAATTGAATTGAATTGAAATTGGACACATAAGAGTATTACTGGATTGTGCATTTCAATGGGTACGACTAGGCAAACTCACTTTGCTGTTAACTGGTTTAGCCGGTAAATGCTAGGCGTTGATTTTTCAAAAGAATGATTTGAATGTAGTTTTAAAAAAACGCGTCTGGTTATTAATAAATAAAAAATACTTCCGGCAGGATTTACGCCGGCACAGTTGTCGTTTCATGGATATGTTTTCATGAGGAACCCTGTACAATACTTTAGAATCGTTCGAGGTATATAAATCGACCGGGCTCCCTACTAAAACTGGGTTGCAGAAAACTGTGTAGAACATATTAATGAAACTGTACTGCTTGGATATTTTGGCGATCTCTCTGAAACATATTCTCCGAGTTCCTTATGGTCCAAATATTCAATGGTAAATAATACTTCAATGGAAAATAAGAATATTAACGTGGCTAATTACCATAAGTTGTATTTGAAGCGAGGATCTAAAGGATCCCAGCCGAAAAAGTTCTGTATAGAGAATTAGACGTTTTTTATGAACAAAGTTGCATTAATATTCAGTGTATTTGGTGGATGTCGACGATAAGAACTTGTGAATATGCTGGTTACTCACGTAGAAGATAGAAAATCAGTTTTCGTGGTGAACGTAGCAGAGACAAAACCCGACTTTACCATTGTTGACGTAGACGAAATAAACAGTTTGAAGCTGATAAGAGACTACACTCTACGGCCACTGGTTTTTCTAGCCTATAGTCAAGGTCGCTGTACGTTATATCCAGTTGGAAAAACAGATTTGGAAAAATCCCGTTGATAATTGCGAAAAATCACGTTTGTCAAATATTTTTCCAATAATAATATTAATTTTTCATGAAATAAGTATTCCGAAAGAATATTTAGAAGAAAACGTGTGCTCTCACTATACAATTTCAAATAATCTATAGTTTATTGCGTCTCCTGAAATAATTTTAGGATATTGATTATAAGTTTTCTGGATAAACAAATTTCATTCCGCTAAAGTCTTGCCACAACGACTTCAAGTCCGCTAAAGTGGCATTTTGCGGACCCTTTTCAGTATCCAGAGTTGGCATTTTTTGAAGCGTGTACAAAAATAGTGGTTTATGTAACATGTACGCAAAATGAGGCTTTCGCGGACGAATATGAGTCCGTAATATGAGTTCGCGAAAGCCATTTGCGTACGTGTTGCATACAATATTTTTTTGTATAAGCGTCCCAAAGAATGTTTCATGTAGGAACTATTATTTTATTTCTGCTGTCAATACGCAAATATATTTGTAGGCAGCTTCGGCAGAAGGCCGTGTGAAATATCGAATAAGATTTTTTATTACCGACGTGCCAAATGTCAAATATGTCAACATTTGGGTTTGTTGTTATGTTCTCTAATAGGTGTTGGGATGGTTATATTAAAATATATGGAAGGTATCCCTGACCGATTATGGGGATATAGATAGTTGAAAATAATAAACTTGTAAGTAAATATGACAACCATTCAGAAAGATACTGTAAATTTGAAAGAAAATTGAAAATGTATTCAGTACTCAGCAAAATCCTGTTTCCCCCTAGCTTGACATTCGAATCGTGAATGCTTGGTGTCGCCCACTTCGTGGTAATCCTGAATAGTAAGTGACATTTGGAGTAAATGAAATATAAATTGTTATCATCCAATGAATGTATGTAGGTTTAGGTGTGGAAATCGAAACTTGATTTGAACCCAAAGTAAATCATTAATCGTATATTCTTGTAAGTGGATTATATCTTGTTTGAATTTAGTATCATTTTATTTGCTATTGTTCGAAGAAAGAAAGTGTAAAAGTCATAATGTTTGTATAGTTATTCTATTCCGAATTGGAACGGCAATAAAAATAAGAGCACTACGAGGAGTGTTCATATGCACTGCCCGGCAAATGGGAAATTTATATACTACCAGTGTTTTCACTTTCAAAGCGTTCCTGGTACAATCATAAAAAAGTTCTGTCGTGTGCAAGATAATTCCTTCTCGAAACTTTTTATGTCGGTCCAATTGGGATTAGAAATACTATACCTACCGCAACAATAACCATTGACAATTGTATTCTGAAAAAATCAAAATTTCTAGCTCTTCTGCGGCAAAATGATATCGGTTTATAGTTTGTATAGAATTTATGAACACCCGTTAATGTTCAGTTATGTTTGATGAATAAATGAAATTCAGTTCGTGAAGTGTTGCCATGATGAAGTGGTCCGTGAAAGTAGAATTTTACGTTTTTTTTTGTTCACCAAAGTTGTCGTTTTGAAGAGCGTATACAAAAAAATGTTTTCTTGTCTTTATGGCCCGCGTGGGCATATATTACAATGTTATATAGTTGGTAACTAAGCAATAAATACACAATGATGAATCAAAATGACAAAATAGTTATTTATGTAATAAGGATCATAAAGACGATCATTATGGTACAAGTTGTGAATTTTATTAGGCGAGGCGTAGCCGAGTCCGATAACACGACGTGTGCCATAATGATTGTTTATGATTCGTATTTTTATCTGATGGCATTTATATTAATACATTTTCGAAAAATTAAAAACTGCATTTTCGACATGTCACAATGACAACTATTTTTAAGGGAGTAGGTATGTGTAGTTTCAAATATTAGTAGGTTAGTGAGCTGTGCTTTGCCATTTCCTTGACAACGTCAGGTTGTAACGGCAATATTTATGTATCTGCTGTCAAACACAATTGTCACGTAGAATCGAATATAATTTGAATAATAATGAGTGATTCTGAAACTGGTAGTTTACCTTCTGATTTGGAAGAAATGACGCGAAATATCGTGAACTCCCTTTTGCCGGAAAAATCATGTGTGTAAGGTAAACCACCCAGTCTTCGACACCTAGCCAGTCATCGACACTTTCAAATTCATTCTACTAAAATAAGAAAAGTTTTACTTCAAAGTATATGTTCTGCAAATAGTTGGATTCCTTGATATATGTGGCAACTGAACACCACATTTTGTGCCATTCTTAGCCGCCATTCCATCATAGTATGTGGATGGAGTGAACAGGTGCATCATTTGATTATAATTGTGCCCATTGTTCTTAAGGTAGGGATATGAAAAAATATTCATTATAACCTTTATTTCGTATTATCTATACATATTCTATATTTCTACCCAATCAATATGCTGATAAGGGAGAAATATCAAATCTAACGTAACCAATAAATGTTTTTACTGAGAAAAACCCAAGTGTCAATTACTGGTAAACGAAAAATCATGTTGAACCAGTTATTGACACATGTGTCAAACACTAGAACACCAATATTTTTGTGGTTGTGAGTTGCTTGTAGATCTCCGTCAAAAGGTGGTTTTAATATATAATTTTCATTTTCTAAAACCTACGATGTCCAGTTATCGACAGTAGTGTCAATTACTGGACAATAACATGTCAATAATTGGGTTGAACACTTTTCAGGTATGGCCCCAAAAAAGAATTATAAACCGGAGCAAATGGCTGCAGCTCTTGGAGCTCTCGAGAGGGGAATACATGTTTCTGCTGCAGCTAAAGAGTTTAATGTACCAAGAGTAACACTTCTTTATAAATGGAAAGGAAAGAGTCCAAGAGAATGCTCAATGGGACCATCAATTTGACCGCAATGGAGGAAAATATTCTAGTACAGTGGATAATCGCGATTTCGAAACTTCATTATCCAATAACAAAAGACCAGCTGTTAGACAGTGTGGAGTATATCATAAAAGAATCAAACAGGAAAATATATACCCTTGGACTTTAAAAGAGCGTTATTTTGGCCTGAACCTGAAGAATCTACAAGGAAGAGGAGATGGAAAGAAAAAACACCTTCTGAAATCACATCTGCTGCTTGGCAGGCAGAAATATCATTCTAGAAAAGAAAATGAGAAGAAAAAAAAGCAAGAGGAAAAAGAACAGAAAGCTAGGGTAAGAGTGGAGAAGAGAGCGGAAAAAGAGAGGGAAAATTGACTCGGAAAGTTCGGATGAAGAAGACAGTTTGGATGATGTGACTATATCTGAAGAAAAAGAATATTGCGAGCTTGACGGGATGAACAATGTGTCCGCTGGAGACTATGTCTTAGTGAAATTCTTTGGAGGAAAAAGAAGAACAACTCAATATCGTTATGTTTGTGTTGTTCAAAATGTACTACATAAAGAGAATGAGATTAAAGTTATGTCAATGAAAGTATCCAATACTGAAAAAGATGTTTTTAGAGTAGATGAAAGTGATGTGTCACTGGTGGAAATGTCGGCGACAATAGGAAAATTGCCATCACCTGAAATCCTTGTAATTGGAGACAGGGTGAAATATCAATTCTCAAAACCAGTTGACGTCTTTGAGAGCAAGTAGGGATTCTTTTCATTTTATTATGACCTGACCTCAATTCCTACTTACTTTTTTATTATATTCTTGCTTATTTAAGGAAGTTTAATCTCAATCAATTGTTTATTTTTCACACTACTCAAGTGGAATTCATATATTCATATATGTACAAGTATTGAAATGAATGAATTTTCATACTGTCAAACACTGGGTGTCAATTACTGGGTAGCCTCGAAACTTGTTCTGTCAATAACTGGTACAAAAAACGACCAATACTTTAATTTTTTTTAAAATATTATTTTATGATTCCCAGCCATTTTCATTAGTAGAAGTGGAGAAGGACAAGTTAAGACATCATCTAGAATAAACAGAAAAAAATTACGACTTTTTTTTATCCTGTCATAAAAAAAAATCTGAATTTTTTGTTCTAAAGGTGTCAATTATTGGGTGGTTTACCTTATATGAAATAGCGTTTAATCGGTACGAAGAATGGTGTTCTACTAAGAAAATCAAGAATATCACTCATGAAAAAGTATTGTTGGCTCACTTTGAATGCTTATCTAAGGAAAGAAAACCATCTTCTCGCTGGTCGTATTATTCGATGATAAGAAGTATTTTATTAACAAGAAAAAACGTCGATATTAGTTAGTACCTACAGCTGGTTGCATTACCAAAACGTAAATCAAGAGGTTACAGAGCTAAAAAATCCAAAATTTTCACTAAACAAGATGTCACAAAGTTTTTAACGGATTACACATATTTATTTAAAAAAGTTGCTATGATAATTGGACTAAGTGGAGCATGCAGAAGAGAGGAACTGACAAATATGCTTGTTCAAAATGTGATAGATGGAGGATCCGTTTTCAGAATTACTTTACCGAATACAAAAACAAAGGTAATGCGAGAATTGTTTGTAACATCGGGGAATATCCCAGGATTGAATATGGTAGAACTTGTCAGACAATATGTGAAAATACGACCTTGCAACACAAACCATCGACGTTTTTTTGTCTCTTATAAAAATAAGAAATGCACGAAACAACCCGTTGGAATTCACACCTTTGGTAAAATGCCAAAAGTTATCGCCACTTTTTTGAATTTACCTCCCCCTGAAGAATATACCAGACATTGTTTTCGGCGATCGTCTGCTTCATTTTTGGCCGATTCTGGAGCTGATCTGTGTACCGTGAAACGCCATGGCTGATGGAAAAGCAATACTGTTGCTGAAGGTTACATCGAAAATTCGAAAGAGCAAAAGAAAAAAATATCAGAAGCAATTTTTGGTGCCAACAACCAAACAGGATTACAAGTTTACCAAAAAGCATCAACTACTGATGTTAAAACTCTAGAATCCATTGGAATCAATATTGCAAATTGTAGTCATTGCTCTTTTACCATTTATAATAAATAATGATGTACCTATATAGTTATGCATTTTGAATAAACTTTTTTGATCTCACCATCACATGTTTTTCATATAGAATTTCATTATGGTACTTAGTACCATAATGAGCTTCCTTATGTCTCAAAATTGAGTGACATAACGTTGTCATTATGACATGCCATCAGATAAAGTTTATCATAACTGAATTTATTAATTATTTGAGTTACAGTCTTTTCAAAGCAAAGTATTCGTGGGCTATTTCATTATTTGAGAAATTACCTCCTATATCGCTATCTTTTTAAGGTCGTGAGATCTCTTTTCATTTCAAGGGGATATAAACTTTTTTCATTACCTGTATCTAGACAGATTCCCATATTCCGCCTGGTTTAGGTATAGTTGAGCAGGGTTCTCAAATCGCAGGGATGCAGACATAAACGCGGGTGCCGCGTCGACGTTTGCGATTTATTCATCGAGGTGGTGACACCAACGAAAAATCTACGTCAGTCACCAATAAACCAAAAAGTCTTCAAAAGGGTCTTCCGAATTACAATCTACATAGTCCTTCAATATACCACTGGAAACATCAACAAAAATTCAGTTAGTTGGGAGTTGGCCACGCACCTTTCGCTTCAACCGATTCATGAAAACTAGCTTTCCCTTGGAAATCATTCTCAATCGGAAAAACGCCGTGGAATTTGAATAATTAATAAACACACCTGCCTAGCCATTGGTTGCTATGGTTTTGCGTCGACGTGTAATGGACATGAAGGACTGACCACTGGCGCATGATTTCATGTTAGATTTTGCGTTTATGGCGTTTAGGTGCGAGGCTTGACTCACAAATAATATTCGAACTGAAAAAATTCATAATGGATAAATTCAATCCATTTGCTATCTACTGTGACGCCACTTGGGGATAATGGGATAACGTAATTTATTCATTTACATATACACCACAACAGGTAATACCAATCACAGGGTGGGTTAAAAAAATGCGTAACAAGTTATTGTTACATTTAAGGTACGTACACGTATCAGCCAAAAGTTTCAGCCGCTGCGTACAGTGAAATCTAATGCTTATAGGATGCTGCCGGTCTCGAACTTTTGACAGTGCTTGTACAACCACACAATCGCACCTCATGCATAGATAGGTCCACTACACGTATAGAGAGCGGCGATATAATCGTGTCAACGCTACATATTCAGCGTTTATCTCCATCCTTCTAAGTTGATTGAGTTTGATGCTTCCATTTCACTTTCCCCGACTTTACCACGTCCCCATCAGATCGCTGCAGCGTACACTGTTGCCATTTCGTCTCAGCTGGTCAGGTGTTCGTTCCGTGTCGAGTAAAATTAATATTTTTCAGTTGATATCTTCGAATCTCAACGGTCAAAATATTTTTTTTAATGAATCCCACAATAGTACTGCATACACGTGATTTTTTTAAATCTTAAGATTCGTTCAGCGTCTATAATAAAAAATGCAAACAAAGTCTTATCCGTTCACGAGTTAAGTATAGGCATCGCGTACAAAAAGACCCATTTTTAATCGCAAATGTCTGACACACTGGACGGTGCATCGATTTAAACATTTGTGAGTCGGTTCAGGGAAGTTATGTTTACACTATACTAAGATTTCAGGCGATTTCTAAGATTTGAACAAAACTACAGAACTATAGTCCATCCAATATCAATTGCCGAAGCTGTTTCTATAGGGAGCAAATAAAAACTCACTTCGCTAACACGAGCGTATATGCGAAGAAACGGAACGAAAAATAATCTGTACTACTTGTATACAGTCTTCGTCGGCACAAAGAGCCCGCTGGTCAACGTTTACTTGAGTGACTGCTGTCTGTTCTACAACCGAATCGTCTGGGCCAATCAAGTCGGACATCAATGCTTGTAGGTGTGTCTATACGATGATAGGTCATAAATCACGAGTTATATTTGTGTTTTAATAGCTCTGAAAGATTAAAAACCAGTAGCGTATGTGGTTTATGTGTGCCGATCGAAATACGTTTTAAAATATTCTAGTTTTATTATTTATTCATTTATTTATTATTATTTTTCTTTCTTAATGTATTTGTATAAATAAAAGCTTGTCTTTAATTTTATTTTATTTTTCATTATTTATGAAGTATTTTTTAAATCTTAAAATATCTGAATAAAATTAGTTACCTCCGCTACTGCTGCTCACATGATTTCGCCGCAAGACTTTTTTATGCTTCTGCAATTGATATTGGGAAAACTATACCTCAAAGACACTCATCCTTCAGAAACATATGGAAGAAAAATTATTTGGGTGAAAACAGTATATGCTCATCATACACACTGTCTAGGCATATTATTACTCTTAGGAAAGTTTCTAGTAACTATAATGAAATCTATCGGTGTTCCATTCGAGTCAAAAATGTCATGGCATGGCCATGTTGATAACTTATATTCTAAATTTCCGAAAAACATAATAATAGAAACCGTTTATATACATCACGTTATAATTGAAGTAAAACTTCTTTACGCACGCTTGACTTGGGGAGTAAACTGGTGAATGCGTGACAAGAGCGTTACGAAAAGTGTGATCGGGCGAGGCGAACGATCTCGACGCACGCTAGACTTGGAGAGTAAGCTGGTGAATGCGTGACGGGAGCGTTACGAAAAGTGTGATCGGGCGAGGCGAACGGTCTCGACAAAGGTGAGTGCGTATCTCATACTAGTTGCTGGCGTCGTAGCGTCATATGCAGCGTTCCTTTCTCCTTGTCTATTTTCTCCCTCTACCAATACGCGGCATTCTACTCTCGACATTGGGGCGCGTTTGATTCTCTGTCCTTTTCTTGTCTCTCTCTCTCTCTCTCTCTCTCTTTCTCCTTGTTACTCTTCCGTATTTCGGCTTCGCGTTTCTACAATTTACTTCAGCAAATTTCTAAAATAGGATAACATAAAATTTAACTAATGCGTAAATAATAAAATACTAATTAATTGTAGAGGTTCACCGTTACAAATAATTGGTGACATCGTGATTGAACATGACAATAATCAAATTGAAGTTGATGATGAAAATCCCACTATTGATCATGTACAAAAACCGAGACAAATTATTGGAGTTGGGTAAATTAATTTTTATTTTATTTTTATAATCATTCATGACTCTAATGATAATTTACTAAATTTACCAAATTGAAATGATGAAATTATAGGTTATTAGAAAATTAATATATGTATAGATAGATAGATAATTTATTTATTTCAGCAGAGTTATGGTCTGAGAAATACGTCACTGATTACAAAATCACAAAATGAATTACAAAACACAAATAAATAAAATACTATACAAAAATACAGGCAAATTAAATATGAGAAATTACATATCGGTGGAAGAGAAGAAATCATCAATACAATAGGGCTCCTTATTACATAAATAATTACGCAACGATCTCAACAAGCTTCTAGAGTTATCAAGTCTCTTTATTTCATTGGGAATATTATTGAAAAATTTAATAGCTTTATATAGTGGACCTTTCTCTAACACAGTTCTTGAATGTATGGGATAGTTATAGTCATTTCTGAACCGAGTACTGTGATCATGGGTAATTCTATAATTGTGAAAATACTCTTTGTGTTTCATTAAAAATGTAATTGACTCCATAATGAAAACTGCAGGTTCTGTCAGCATATTGTTTGCTCTACAGATTCCCCTGCATGACACATCATAGGCTATGCCAAAAATTATTCTTATTACTTTTTTTTGACACTTGAAAACTTTAATCAGTCCTGAGCAACTTCCCTACGTTGCAATACCAAATTTAATTCTAGAGTAGAAATTTGCATAATAGAACGACATCAGCAGTGTTATATTCAGGTTCGGCTTCAATTCTCGAATTGCATTAGTTATTGATGACAATTTGTTGCTTAGCCTCTCCACCTGAGTTGTCCATGTCATGGTGTCATTGATGTGGACTCCCAAGAATCGAACCGAAGAACTACATTTTGTTTTTGTCCGTTGATTTGTATGGTATCCGGTTTTTGAATGTTATTGATCGTCAGCAACTTGCAGTCAGTTTTTTCGTTGTTAATGGTTAGATTATTTTCACGAAAATATTGTTCGGTTCTTTTCACAAGTAAGGTATCAGTGATTGAGATTGAGATTGGGACCCCTCAGAATAAGATTGGTGTTTCTTGACATGTTTTTTGGGTAACCTTCCACAGTCTGAAAATGAAAATATAATCAGGAAAATCTATACAAGTGTAGAAAGGACAAACTGATTAGTTCACCCCGATAAGTTATTGCGTTCACCAAATTATATTTCCTATGGAAAAATGATTCAATTTGTCAATAACTTGCCGTTTTCTGAATTTGCCTATCAAAAAATTTTAAAAAAACCACATTCATTCAATAAGATTGGTGTCATCCGCATAGTTTATCATTTTTACGTTGTTCTTATTGGCTACGTTTCTTAAATCGTTTATGAAAATTAGGAAGAGTATTGGACCCAAGATACTGCCCTGCATGTATATATTATACAGATATACATATATAAACATATATATATATATATATATATATATATATATATATATATATATATATATATATATATATATATAAATGGAGCTAAAGAAGTTTTACTTCAGTCGTGTGGTCTAAAGCACAATCGTTTTTTTTTAGTTTTGAATTTATCTGTGAAGTCTCTGGATTCATCGAAATAAACATTGATTGATTTCAAGCTCATATAGTAATATCGGTAGTAGAGTCAATCAATCAAAATATACTTTGTTGTATAAATAATCAGCTTCTCATTGACAAAGCATAGTGTAAGGTCATAATTGGTAATATTATATTTATTACAGAGGACAGAGTGTGGAGTCAGCCATAAAATAACAAAGTCAATAAACATTACACATATCAAACATAACAATTTAAAAAAATAAAATGGTTGAATCACTGATTTGGTTACTGTGCCTCATGTTTCACGTTATAAAAAAATCGATGAATCTTGATAATAATAGGATAAAGTATACCCCAACAGTATATGATATTGTCCATATAATTGTGAATATATCGTTTCCTAGGTCAGCTCGAACTGATTTTTCGGTGCTCCCCCGAAACATCGTTTCCCCGATCTAACGGTGATGTCCCCATCTTTGGGTAGGAGACCAGCGCGCGCCGATCAAACTGTTATGTCTTAGAACACGAGAAAAATCGCCGCCAGATAATTTTATAATTGACTTAGCCAAAATAGTCGATGTTGAGCTGAGATTCCACATGCTAAAATAGTAACTGCGTTACACTAGATCGAAACGAAAACAAGTAAGTCAGTGCATCAATTAGATACATGGGTGCAATCTTCCTGCCTAACAGGATTATTCATTATCTATGCATAAATCTGCTGAAGATTTTCGATTTTCTAGACGACTTATCATTCGTTAACGTTAGCATAAACATCGAATATATGTGAGAAGATAAATGAAAACTTATTAAATATATAGAAAATTAATATGTTACGATGTTTATGTTTAATTCAAGTCTATCGAGAGCTTTTTCTTTTCTAACATTCAATATGGAAAAGACAAATAGAATAAAATCAGTATCTCGATTACCTAAAATTTTCCAGCGAAAATATGGATTGTTACTAAAGTTGATGTCTTGATTACGAATCCGTGAAAATTTTGAGCCTACTTGGCCCCCTAATATTATTTTTCGCAAAAATTCATCGCCACTGGCACTAGTTAACATCAGAAGGGATTTTCAGGTTAACCCCAGAAGAGATTTGACTCATTCTTGGTATATCTAACGATCGTAAAAATTTCAGAATTCAATTGCAATAATTTTTTTTTTTTTATGTTCTGGTTCCCACGAAAAGGGATATCCTGTAATGTTACGGAAGATACGGAAGATACGGCGGTAAACAAAAGCAATATCGGCTATGCTCTTAGTAAAAGTCCGGTAGCTCAGTTGTTAGAGCGTTTGCTTTGTAAGTTGGTTATACCATGGGTCAAAGTCCGTTGACCCACTGAGGGACAGGTAAACACCCCTATGTGGTGCAAATCCCTGATTTCTTTTGAAATAAATATTTCAAGGATTGGAATGATTTGTAAGCAATAGAGAATGAGATTGCACGTACTATAACAGATAAAATAAATGATTTTGAATTTGCTTTGTAACTCCAAGGACCGGGGTTCAATCCCAGGGCGTGTCCACACAAAACATTTGATTCGGGAAAAATTGAAATTGACTTCTTCTATGGGATTTCTGGAGACAATTACAAGATTCGAGCGATGGATATGTTCAATTCTTTTGTATATATATATATATATATATATATATATGTATATATATATATATATATATATATATATATATATATATATAACCCTGACTGTAATGGAGTATACATCGGTCAGACCATGCAACATTTAGAAAACAGAATCAAATCACACAAATACACAAAAAACTGCTCCACAGCATTAAACAAACACAAGAAGGAGACAAATCACGAGTTTGATTATGAAAAGACCAAAATTTTAGCTACAGAAAAAAATACCAAAAAACGGGAATTTTTAGAAATGGTTCATATAAAAAAAAAAAAACGCATTGAATGACAAAACAGATATCAAACAACTCAGCAAAATATACCACAACATAATTTAACAACAGCCATTCTCCAAAATGTTTAAAAGAATAAGACTAAACAAAAGTTTTCCTTGTTTGACCCTCCCTACCCAAAAAAAACAAGAATAATATGCCAATGTTACACTTTCTGCCACATCTTTTCCAAACGAACAACCACATATACTCACACCCAAACATCAAAAGAACTAACACAAACGAACAAACCATCAATAATCTTGAAGACGTCGAAATACTGACATATGTCAATTTCAGTTCACTCCAAACCATACGATTGACTCATAAAGAGCAAAAGATACCAATTTTGTTTCGAGACATTGAAAAAAAAGCCAAGCCCATAAGATACCAATTTTGTTTCGAGACATTTTAACTCGAACTATAATAAAAAAAAAAAACACCTCCAAACAGCACGATGTGCTAAACAATAAACCATTTGAAACGGAATAAGTGTTGTAGGTAAGAATATAATACACAAAATAGCCAATGTCCCATAAGGAAAAATATTTGTTTTGTAGAAATCTGATGAAGCCTAGGAGCCTCCAGGCGAAACGTTATTTAAAAAAAATTTAAACAATAAATTTTAAATAAGTTTTTATAAATTGTCTGAAGAACCATAACCCAAGAAATCCCTCTTTAATATATATATATATACATATATATATATATATATATATATATATATATATATATATATGTAGAAGGGTAGTCGTTGCGGACTAGTTAGTTATAAAACTCGAGGATATTGGGGTTTGCAGCAAAGGAAAAAGAAAACTCTTTTTAGATTAGTCCAAGCTTTCGGGAGTATTTATTCCCATCATCAAGTAGACTACAATCGATGTCTATTTGAGTTGTTCGTTGTTTTGAAGGCAACTTTGATATTTTCCTTACAGTTTTGGTTATGCAACCTGCAATTTCTTTTGAAATGTGATCATTTACGAAAGGGAGGGAAATAAATTTTGTTGGTTCGGTTTTCGAAAAGGCTAAATTTAATTCTTTTTTGTTTTTAATTTTCTTAATGAGACAATTAATCAAATTAGGGTTATAGTTGTTATTGAAAGCTATTTGTTTCAAAGTGTTGATCTCCGTTTGGTAATTAACTGAAGAGAGAGGTATGTTTATTAGTCTGTGAATATAGCAATTGAAAGCAGCCATTTTATTTTGATGTGGGTGATTCGAAAAGTTAGGTATTACATGGTCAGCCTGCGTTGGTTTCCTATAAAGGCTGAAATTTAAGTTGATGCAATTTTTGTAAATAGTTAGATCTAAAAAATTTAATTTATTATTTCCTTCCATTTCAAGAGTGAATTTAATGCTAGGGTGTATGGAATTGATTTTGTTCAAGAGACTAACCGCAGTATCTTTGGTACCTTTGGGGAAGACTAGACAATAATCAACGTACCTACCAGTGTAAAATTTCAGGGTTGTTGTCAGTGACAATAAACGTGTTTTCCAAATTATTCATGGAAATATCTGCTAGGAAAGGTGATAAGCAACTTCCCATAGCAAGGCCTTTTGGTTTCTGATAATATTTGTTATCCAGAACGAAAAAATCTTGTGGAAGACAGAAATTAAGAAGAGTCAAAATTTGGGTCGTACAGTCATCATCGATATTGGATAAATTCAAGATTACCTCGACAAAGGGCAGTGTTTCTGATTTTGGGACTGAAGTGAAAAGGTTGGATACATCGAAAGATATCATCGTGCAGTTCTCAGCTGGTAAATCTACGTTGTTGAGTCTCTGTATTAGATCTAGGGTATTACTTACCGAGTATGTGGGTTTGAATATCGTTAAATCCTCAATAATTTTGTAAAGAAAGATGCAAAAGTTGATACTGGTGTGTTGGTGAAGCTAATTGGCGTATAATAATAATAATATATTTACCAATAAAATGATATAAAATAGATATAAATAATAAAATGATATAAAATAGAGACAATATCAGTACAGCAGGTAACCCACAAAGGGATGAATCCCTATGCGTGGGTATATAGATATCTTAACATACACATATATTACACATCCATGAGTATATACACCTATACAAATATATACTTACATTTATTCACACATACGTTATACATATATAAAACAAATTTTCAAAAGAATTTGAACATAACATATAGGTATAAGCGAACCGAGGCAGCATATATCACATCAATATCAACTATCGGAAGGATCAAATGTTATTATATTTATTTTTTTCATTAGTGAATTCATAAGTTATAGGTATTTTTCCTATCGATTAAGCTGTGAATTTCTTTTCTAGGGACAGACTGAAGCCAAACAGTAAATCCGGTAGGAATTTTAGCATAAAGAATGGGACCAAGGTAATTATAGCATCTTTGGGTTAGGGTTTTTTCAACTTTTGGTATAGCCGTTGTTTTGGCTTTGTGTCTTGTATTATAACCATGTTCTATTTGCCTGAATGTATTTCTAAGCCTATAATGGTTTAGTATTATGCGCTGATAAAATAATTGTCTTGCATCAAACGCTCTAGTTTCCTTATATAGTTCCTCAGTTGAGTATGTGAAATTTTTGAAGAACATAATCTTCAGAATCCACTTTTGTGTTATCTCTAGTTTTTTCAGGTGATTGTTGGTCGCCCCTCCCCATGCTAAAATACCATAATTGATATGAGGTTTCACTAGAGAATTATAAAGGATTTCTGGTTGAAAATCCTCCTCAAAAACTTAAACAGAAATATTAAGCTTCTTACTTTTTTTACTATATACTCGATATAATGGTTCCATTTCAGGTTATTGTCCATTATAATTCCTAGGTATTTGATCTTGTTTGCATAATTTATTTCCATTATCGTATTCAGAACAGACATTTGTGTATCTTTGTGTATCTTTGGAGGTCCGTACAACCTTGGCATGACAGGATTGCTAGAAATTAAAGAGTGGGGAGCAGAATATTCTACCAAGAAATCTTTTTTATGTTGATGTGAGTTTTCGTTTTTTTAATGAACTTGTTGAAGGGGTTTGAAGGTGAAATTTTAAATTCGTGTGTATTCAGAAAAGTTTCTACTTTATCTATGTAATCAATCTTATCAAGAATTACCAAACAATTACCTTTGTCTGCCTTTGAAATTATCAAGTTGTGATCTTTTATTTTGGATTGAATGCTTTTTAGTACAGAGAGATAAGATTTATGATTGTAATAGTTGGTATCAGGGCTTTGACGCTTAACTTTGTATGAAATATTTTGGATATCATTGTTAATAGTCTTGTTTTTGATCGTAATGTCTAGTTGAATATTCTAAGACAATTTCTATATCAACAGCAAACACTAAGATTTTATACAAAGTTAAACGGCAAAGACGTGATACCAACTATCACACCCAAAATTCTTATCTTTCTGTACTAAAAAGCATTCAATCCAAAATGAAAGATCACAACTTATTCATTTCAAAAGCTGACATATGTAATTGTTTGGTAATTCTTAATAAGATTGATTACATAGATAAAGTTAAAACATTTCTAAATACACATGAATTTAAAATTTTACCTTCAAACCTCCTCAACAAGTTCATTAAGAAACAGAAAACTTACATCAACATAAAAAAGGATTCCTTGGTAGAATATTCTGCTCTCACTCTTTAATCTCTAGCAAGCCTGTCATGCCAAGGTTGTACGGACTTCCAAAGATACACAAGACCGATACGTCAATTGGACCAGTAGTAAGCTCCACCAACACACCAATATCAACTTTAGCCTCTTTTTACAAAATTGTTGAAGATTTAACGAGATTCAAACCCACACACTCGGTAAGTAATACCCTAGATACAGGCCTCAACAACGTAGATTTACCAGCTGAGAACTGCACGATGATATCTTTCGATGTATCCAACCTTTTCACTTCTGTCTCAAAATCAGAAACACTGCCCTTTGTCAAGGAAAACTTGAATTTATCCAATATCGATGATGACTGTACGACCCAAATTTTGACTCTCCTTAACTTCTGTCTTTCACAAAATTGTTTCGTTCTTGATAACAAATATTATCAGCAACCAAAAGGCCTTGCTATGGGAAGTTGCTCATCACCTTTCCTAGCAGATATGTCCATGAATAATTTGGAAAACAGATTTATCGTCACTGATAACAACCCTGAAATCTTACACTGGTACATGTACGTTGATGATTGTCTAGTCTTCCTCGAAGGTAACGAAGATACTGCGGTTAGTCTCTTGAACAGAATCGATTCCATACACCCTAGCATTAAATTATCACTTGAAATGGAAGAAAATAATAAGTTGAATTCTTTAGATCTAACTATTTACAAAAATTGAAACAACCTAAATTTCAGCATTTATAGGAAACCAACACAGACTAACCATGCAATACCTAACTTTTCAAATCGCCCAAATCAACATAAAATGGCTGCTTCCAATTGCTATACACAGACTTATAAACATCTATACAGTTAATTACCAAGCGGAGATTAACACAATAACAACTATAACCCTAATTTGATTAATTATTTTATTCAGAAAATCAAAAACAAAAAAGAATTAAATTTAGCCTTTTTGAAAACCGAACCAACAAAATTTATCTCCCTCCCTTTCGTAAATGATCACATTTCAAATAAAATTGCAGATTGCATAACCAAAAACTCTAAGGAAAATGTCAAGGTTGCCTTCAAAACAACGAACAACTTAAATAGACATATTGTCAATGGTAAAGATAAAATTGATAAACTTTCTAAAAGTGGTATTTACAAATTAAATTTCGAAGATTGTACAGCAACATACATCGGTAGGACTTGTAGACCTTTGGAAGTTCGAATAACCGAACACCTCAACGAAAATAAAAAATCAGCCTTTGGTCATCATCTCTGATTCAATAAACATAATTTTAGCCTGAATAAAAATTCAAAAATTCTACATAAAGTTAGATACAAGAACAACACTAAGTTAGACTTCATCAACAAAGAATTGAAAACCAATGACCATTGTCTGAACTCACAAATAAATTTAAACACCTGATCTTACGCCATTAGACCACTTCCAATGGGGATACGTTGAAAGTATTATGGTATACAAGACAAAACCAAGCAATCTAGCTGACTTTTTTGTAGCTAATTTCGTCAATCACATAACTCTTGATTTTCGCAATACATTTTAAAACCATAGCTGTCAGCATCGAGCAAACCACCCAAAGAGATAACGATTTCATACGTAATGCGCTTCTGATTATTTGTAGATTTTCTTCTACATATACCACCTCTCAAAGATATAATATTGCTTGTCGTACAATGAAAGCCTTTGATTTTTCTTCAGCCTCTGATCTCATGTGTAATTGGACTATCATCCTCCATCATTTACTAGTTACGTTCCTGCCCTGCCACCCAGACCTCTTGGCGACTAGACAAATTGCAGACCAAGCTTCTACCGAAGTTTATCTCCGCTGATCAAGCTTCCACCGTAAAAATTATCTTTCAAACCGAAGATCAACGAAAGAATTACAATACCTCTTATTATTTGTATATTGTTATAAATTATCTGAGATATGTATTTTGTCAATTCCATTTTTGTTACTTTCAATACAAAATTGGTTTCAAAAAGCTACAAGGTTCCTTACGAACCACACAATTGCTGAGGCACAACGTAACTTACTTCCGACTGGAATCGAATTAAATACGTTAATCGGTAGATACATTTTCAAATCTTATTAAAACTTTGCGAGTTCTTTCTTAAAGGATTATTTATTGGTTGCTGTTGACAACGCGCAATCCTATAATTGTAAAATATTCCAGTTTATTACATTCACTTCAATACAACCAATACTATTTTGGAATATGATCAACAGTTATCATCACATGGCCCCAGAACAGGTATTTGTTTTCGGAAAAATAATCCCTACAAGGGACTTTTACTTACACATTATTTTTAAGCGAATGAAGAAATATAAAGTATCCTACCCTAAAACTGAAACTCAAAGACCATAGTTTTATATAATCTATACCATCATGCCTGGAAAATGAAATGGTATTCAATAGAAAAATAGAAGCATTTATTGATAATGAATTCTAACCAAAAACGATGACATATCAAGTATATACACTAATTAGGAACATTTATGGTGACTAGTTTCCGTTACATTTTTCTAAAACCTTCCTGTTGCTGTCAAGAAAACTCCTGCATCGGGTTTTCCGGCTCCAAAGGGTCCCCCAAACTGCCGTCTGTAATTGGCATCCAGATCGATATTGACGTTTTTGTCGTGGTATATATCGTAGTTGACCCCAGCTTTGACATCGGTGGGTCCCCCACGTAGATGATCTGCGCCCAAAACTGCTGATAAACCGTTGTCATGTTTCAGTCTGGAGTCGCCTCCAAGAAGTTCTGGCTTGTGAAGACCTTTGAGATCGGTTAGATCTTTCGCTGCGTACGCACTGCCATCTAAATGATAGTTGTCACCGCTCAAAATAGTTCCTTCGTGTTTCACCACGCCTTTTAGATCAGGACCTTGAATATCGTATGTTGTGTCCCTGCAAAAATGAAAACATTTTAAAATTATTTTCAAGTTCTTGGGTACTTTTCATTTGGTTCTATATTAGTATAAATCATTGCAGAGTATCTGTGTCAGTTACCTTTTTAATATCAAGGAATTTTTTTTTAAACGTACTTTTTGTTATTTATATCCCCATGTTTTTTGGTGGCAGTATAAAAAATTGTCATGTGATAAGTTGTTTATGTTTGAGATTGAATACACCCTTGGCGAATTTTCAATTTTATATAATGAATGAAATAAGTAGTGATCCTGAACA
Organism: Gonioctena quinquepunctata; assembly: GCA_018342105.1. NCBI lineage: Eukaryota > Metazoa > Arthropoda > Insecta > Coleoptera > Chrysomelidae > Gonioctena > Gonioctena quinquepunctata. The sequence goes on along the minus strand of JAFIRS010003290.1, from coordinate 95,074 downwards.
ACATTTATAATGAAAAACTATTTCAAATTATTAACTTTATGGTATATCAAATACAATACCGTCAACTCAAATATATTATTCACTGAACTACCCATCAATCGTTTTTACTGAAATATATTTTTTTTTTTTTTTTTATTGAAATTAACGTGTCTCGACAACAAAGGCCATTGACACATATAAACAGTACAGCAATATGGAATATATACAGGTCAGTTTGTTAAAATGCACTGAATGGGATATATACATTGTGAGGTAATATCAGATATTATTATATAAAGCAATATCTTTCAGAAAAATAACAGTATTTTTTATTTTATATGCATCAGTAAGCATTTCTGCTAGGCTTCCATGGATGTGATGTTCTCTACGATTCGTGGCAAAATGTGCGCATTCGATCAGGATATGCTTCACAGTGATTGGGACATTGCAGGTTGTACAAAAAGGAGGGTCTTCAGAGGCCATCAAATGTCCATGGGTTATTCGAGTATGTCCAATTCTTAGTCTGCGCACGATTACCTTTTCTTTTCTTTGGAGATTTGGTAATTGGAGTGGAGCTGTTGTCGGCCTGATCTCATGAAGTTTAGTATGGTTTTCATTCCAGTGGGTTTGCCAGGACTTTTGGACAGAGTTTTTGAAAAATGTTTTCAGGTCAGTTGGTAACTGTATGTTTTCGAGTGTTAAACTTGCAGACAATGCACCTTTGGCTGCATCGTCAGCAAATTCATTCCCAGTAATTCCCACGTCCCAGATCAATGTTAGAGACACCCCCATAGTAGCGAGTTCGCTGGAGATATCATGTATAGTTTGCACCAGTGGGTGATCTGTGAATATATTTTTGATGGAGTGAATAGAGGCTAGGGAGTCTGTGCAGATTGCAACGTTCCGATAGTCCGGTGTTATAGAATTTAGGGCCAAGAAAATTGCATACAGTTCGCCTGTATGGACTGTGGCGGAGATTGGAAGTAAACATTGTTTGACTTACTGAAATATTGTAACAACCTGAAACTCGATAGATAAGTTATTCACGTGTTCAAAAAGTTACTAACTATTTCTCTCATTATATCTATAGTAGTAGTAAGTAGTGTTTTCAAACGGTGAATTAAAGTCCTTGAAAAACATGTTTAAATAATTTTGAAAAATAAGGTATGAAAAACAAAATAAAAAACTAAATATATCTCATGTTCCTAGGGAGTCAAGAGAAAATATAAAAATAAATAGAAAGAATGTGTGATATTAAATATATTTTACGAGTTTATTCCTGCAGTGTCCAATTAGTTATCAATTTCTGAAACGCTTCTGCCTCACTCACCTCTTTATACGGTCCAGAGGAACTACATAATACTCTCCACCACTATTATCTTTATAAATTTCCAAAGGCAAAGAAGCTGCAATTGCCAAGCAAAATGATGCAACAATGAAAGTTTTCATTTTTGAATAACAGTTCACGTTCCCTAGTGAAATACTAACTGAAGATTGGTTTGATTTTAGGTTTATATATAATTTGAATTTCGTTGAAATGGTATTTTACATTGTCCGGCGAATGCTTTGAGTTGTGGTACGATAAGATTAAATGGAATTCCCGAGTATCGAGGAGGGTACGGAATAATAAAAGTACTTTTTTGGGAATCGTATTCGTACAATATCATGAACTGAGATAAGGATTGAATTATATATAATATACAGTAAGGTCGATAGGTATTTAATAAATTCATTTTTAGCGTTATTATGTGATTGTTTGAAAAAACCTGAAACAGGTCGATTTCTATTGTCAATTTGGCAATGTACAGTATGAAATTATTACGCCCTTCTTGCACCCCATCTGAATTATGAGTAACCCTTCAAAAAATTTAAAGGAGAAGGGGGTCGTATGGCGCCTTGTTCGAGATGGATTTCCATTCTCTGTTCAGCAATATCGAGTTATTCAAATTTGGTGCAATCATAACTAAGAAAATTTATTTTGAAAATGTAAAATTTTGATACTTTACGTAGAATGAAGGAAAGAATGTCACATAATAATTAGGAAGTATTTTTCAATTTATTTTACAATTAAATTAAATGTCCAGAATGACCACCATTCACTTCTTGACAATGAGCCAGTCGATCTTGGAATTCTCGTACAACATTCTATAGGACCTCAGGGGTTAAGTCGTTAATTTCTTCCGTTATCCTAGCTTTTAGATCTGCAATATTGTCTGTATTATAGTTGTTACTTATTATTATGTTCATACTGTAGATGTTTAGAATTAAAGAAAAATGAGAACTGTCACTGTCACGACATAACACATGTAGTAAAATAAAGACTTTTCATCTGGAATTATATATTGAATAAATACCAATAAATATTTAAAATAATACATGGTGTCAGGTCGGTCACAATCAGTGGAAATCTAAGAAAGTTATGGAATTCAACAAACCTGAACCTTTGGTACTTGAAGATGGAAATGTTAGTCAGAACTGGAAAAGATTCGTTCAACGATTCGAATTGTTCATGGAAGCTACGGATTTAGATGCCAAGCCAGAGAAAAAGAAAATAGCAGTATTCCTCAATTTAATTGGTGATCATGGACTTGAACTTCACAATTCATTCACATATGATGTTGTACCCGAAAAAAGAACTTTGGAAATGATAAAGTTGAAATTTGAAGCATATTGTTCGCCCAAGAAAAATGTTATATTTGAGAGATTTCTTTTTAACAATATAATACAAAAAGAAGGTCAGCCTTTTGATAATTTCTTGACAGAATTACGCAAAGCTATCAAATCCACGGAGTACAAAGACCAAGATTGTATGTTGAGAGATCGAATTGTCACCGGAGTGTTTGACAAGTCAATTCAGGAACACCTATTGAGAGAGCCAAATTTAACTTTGGAGAAAGCGATTGATCAGTGCAGAGGAAGAAATCACTTTTCCAGTGTTTGCAAAAACAAGATAGTCCAGGATAATAAACAGAGGAATATCAATGAAGTTTTGGTTACAGGATATGAGAATGCGGAATCGGACAATGAAATATATATAGATGCTGTGTCGAAAAATATGAAGCCAATGGAGCATACTGTTGGTAGTATAACTGTTTGGACAGAAGAGGTGAAAATCAATGACAAAATTATCACCTTCAAGCTTGATTCTGGCGCTGAAGTTAATATACTATCCTTGAATCAACTGGATTTTTTAGGAAGCAAGTTGAAGAATGCCATCAAACCGAATCAAATGACATTGGTAGCATACGGTAGTGAAAGTTTTAAAATTAAGCCTCTTGGTGAGATAGAACTTTTTTGCACTGTTCGAAAAATGTCCGCCCTTATATCATTCATTGTGGTTGATACCATGAATCAAACACCTCTTCTAGGTTTACCAGGGTGTATAAAATTGAATTTGATTAAAAAAGTCGATAGTGTTTATCCAAAGTTCCGTTCATTTGAGGATATTCTTCGAATCTATTCTGTTGTTTTTGAGGGATGTGGGAAGTATTCAAAACATCACATTACTTTGAAAGAAAATGCTATACCGCGTGTTGTTTCTTGTAGGCGGGTTCCACATGCTTTACTAGATAGACTAAAAAGTAAATTGGACCAGTTTGAGTCTCAGGGTTTGATAAGGAAGGTTGATAAACCAACAGAATGGGTTAATCCTTTGGTCATTGTGGAAAAACCAAATAAGGATTTGAGATTGTGTTTGGATCCAATGTATTTGAATTCTTCAATAAAACGAGAACATTTTCCCATACCAACACTTGATGAGATATCTTCAAAATTACTTGGAAAAAAATATTTTTCAGTATTGGACATGAAGGATGGGTATTTACAGATTGAATTAGATGAAAGTAGTGCTGATTTATGTACATTTGCTACACCTTTTGGAAGATATCAATATCTTCGTCTTCCTTTTGGAATCTGTTCGGCTCCTGAAGTATTTCAAAAGAAAAATCAGGAAATTTTTGGTGATATTCAAGGGGTAGGCTTATACTTTGATGATTTGATTATTACAGGGCGTAATGAGGAGGAACATGATGCAAATTTGAGATTGGTTTTAGAAAAGCATTAAAATATAATGTTAAATTCAACAAATCAAAAGTACAATTCAAACAAAAAAGTGTTAAATTCATGGGTCAGATTTTTTCTGAAGAAGGTGTGAAGCCAAATCTTAATTATGTGAAAGCCATTACAGATATGCCTGATCCAAATAATAAATCTGACCTGATGCGATTCTTAGGAATGGTGAAATTTGTAGGAAAATTTATACCTAATTTGTCTCAAATTTCAGCACCACTAAGGCATTTGACTAGAAATGATGTTGGATGGAGTTGGTCTGAGGAACACAAACAGGTGGTAATGAAACTAAAATATTTATTGTGTAAAGCCCCTGTACTATCTATTTTCAATCCAAATGAGCCTGTGGAAATTGAGACGGACGCATCCAAGGATGGCCTTGGATGTTGTTTGCTTCAAAATGGGCATCTAGTAGCATTTGCATCAAGGAGTTTGAATTCCTCGGAGCAAAAAATATGCTCAGATTGAAAAGAAGCATTGGCGATCGTTTTGCTATACAAAATTCCATTATTTCATTTACGGTCTCCAAAAAATTAAAATAAATTCCGATCATAAGCCATTAGAATCAATTTTTCGAAAAGACTTACATTCAATATCACCCCGTATACAAAGAATGTTGCTTAGGCTCTTGAATTATAGCATACAAGTATGTTATAAGCCAGGAAAGTATTTATATATTTCGGATACACTTTCAAGAGCTTACCTCAAAGAACAAGGGCTTAAATCAGATTCTGAATTTGAATATGCTGTTCACTCCTTATGTAATAATTTGCCCATGTCTTCTGAACGAAAAAATCAGTTCATACGTGCTACTGAGTCAGATGCAGAATTGAAGGAAATTGTTGATTTTCATGTCAGGGGATGGCCTGATAAAAAAAATATACCAAACAACATCAAGCATTACTTTAAACTGAAAGAGAATATTTCATTCAGCAATGGGCTCCTATTCTTAGATAAAAAGTTGATTATTCCAGAATGTTTACGTGATGAGATGATACGTTCAATTCATGAGGGACATTTTGGTATAGAAAAGTCGAAGTCTAGAGCTCGGAAAATATTTTATTGGCCAAATTTAGATTCTGATATAGAAAAATACATTAAAAAATGTAGAGTGTGTGAAAAATTTGCTAGAAAAAATCGAAAAGAGGAATTACTCCCATTTGAAGTTCCTAAACGACCTTGGCAACGACTAGGAACTGATATATTTTCATATGGAAACAAATCTTTTTTGGTAGTATACGATTCCTATTCCAATTGGTTGGAACTTGTTCGATTAGAAAATAAATCGCTTTGGTGGTTATAAATAACCTGAAATCATTATTCTCTAGATTTGGTAGCCCTGATATTGTAGTTTGTGATAATGTTCCATTCAACAGTTATGTTTTTAAGCAATTCGCAATAGAATGGAATTTTGAAATAAAAACGAGAAGCCCTTATTATCCTCGTACAAATGGGTTGGCTGAAAAAGGTGTGTCTTTAGGTAAAAACATTATCAAAAAGTGCATTGAAGAAAATGGGGATATTGAGTCTTCATTATTGGTTTATCGAAATACTCCTTTAAAAAATATGGATTACACTCCTTCTCAATTGCTGATGAGTCGTTTATGTAAAACTAAAGTGCCCACATCTGAGGATTTATTACAACCTTCCCTTTGTGAGAATGTCCAAAATAAGCTCATTAAGAAACAACAGAATGGTGCATATTACTATAATAGATCAGCTAAATCTTTGGAACCCATTGAACCAAATTCGAATGTTACAATATATAATCATATAAAAAACATTTGGGAACCTGGGAAGATATTGAATTCACATGAAGCACCTAGGTCATACAAGGTAAGGACTGCTGAAGGTAATGTAATAAGAAGAAATAGAATAGATTTGAGAAAATCCCCAAATGACATCCTTGAGAATGATGTAGAAACAATTATTATGCCATCTACATCCACAGCCACAGGGTGTAAAACACAAAATGATATAACAGAAAGCTCTTTATCGGAGCCACCTACTAGTTCCTCAGTTATATCAGAGTCTCGTGATTGTTCTATCAATTCTTCATCACCTAGTTCGAGATTATCTACTGATTGTGGTAAAAAGAATCCATTGGGAATTCAAATTATCCCTACACAACAAGATCAGGTAGGGTTGTTAGAAAGCCTATCAAATTTAGTTTTTGATTTTAGGAAAGAGGAAAGATGTATTATAGTTGTTACTTATTATTATGTTCATACTGTAGATGTTTAGAATTAAAGAAAAATGAGAACTGTCACTGTCACGACATAACACATGTAGTAAAATAAAGACTTTTCATCTGGAATTATATATTGAATAAATACCAATAAATATTTAAAATAATACATTGTCCGGTCTATCGAAATATACTTTTGATTTCAAATAACCCCATGAGAATTAATCGAGGGGAGTCAAATCGGGGGATCTAGGCGGCCATTCAATCGTTCCACGTCTTCCAATCCACCTATTGGGAAAAACTTCGTTCTCTACCAATACGTTTGTAATGCGGTGGAGCTCAGTCTTGTTGGTACCAAATTGATCTATCTATGGCATTTGGATCATTACCACCAGGAAAAAGTCTTTTTGATGTAGCCTGTAAAAAGTTCATCAAAAAATCTAGATAAACCTCCCCATCAACTGAGCCTTCAAAAAAATAAGGGCCTATAATTTTGTTGTTAATGTTACCAGCCCAAACGTTCACTTTTTTTAAGATATTGTGTGTGTGAGCCTCACACATCCAATGAGGATTTTCTCTGCTCCAATATCTACAGTTCTGTCTATTGACCGTTCCATTCAAATGAAAATTAGCTTCATCAGAAAAAACAAATTTTGTTAATGAACTGCAAATCTGCTTCCATTATGTCCATCATCAGTTCACAGAATCGTTGCCTTCTATCAGGATCATCGTCATTTAACTCCTGAACCAACTGAACTTTATAAGGATGGTATTTTTCTTTATGTGATTTACTTACATCATTGTCGGCGGCACGTTGTCTAATTGTCATATGTGGAGTTTCCTCAATTGCTAACAGTACATTTAACTTTTTTTCCTCATCCAATTTTACATTTTGACCTAGTTTTTGAATAGTTTCTACATGTCACCTCATCCAATCATAATTAAAATGTCTATTCTTTGGGTTTCAGATAAATATCAAAATAAAAGTAGTCTACTAGATTATTTTTGTGGATTTTGTGTGTGTGTGTGTGTGTGTGTTGGTGTCTTGAACGACTTTTTCCTGACGTTCAGAAAAACAGATAAGAAAATACATTATTATTTCTCATGGGGTTATTTTAAATCGAAAGTATATTTCAATAGACCAGACAGTATTGCAGATTTAAAAGTTAGGATAACGGAAGAAATTAACAACATAACCCCTGAGGTCCTACAAAATGTTGTACGAGACCTTCCAAGATCGACTTGCTCACTGCCAAGAAGTGAATGGTGGTCATTTTGAACATTTAATTTAATTGTAAAAATAAATTGAAAAATACTCCCTTAACATTATGTGACCTCATTTCCTTCATTCTACGTAAAGTAACAGAATTTTACATTTTCAAAATGAATTTTCTTAGTTATGATTGCACCAAATTTGAAAAACTCAATATTGCTGAACAGAAAATGAAAATCCCTTTCGAACAAGGTGCCACACGACACCCCTTCTCGTTTAAATTTTTTGAGGGATGCTCCTACTTCAGAGGAGGTGCAATAATGGGGTAATATTTTAATACTGTAAATTGTCAAATTGACAATAGGTTTTTGTTTTTGGTTTTTGTAAGCAAATATATAATAACGCTAAAAGTCAATTTATTCCATACCTATGGACCGCACTGAATACAGGGTCATTAAAAGACGATGGTAGGTTGTACGTTTACGGAAAACGAGTCATATGATTATTCTGAAATTTTGCTTTATTGGATAATTAATTTTGCTCTATCTATCTAAAAATTCAGTGCTGTAGCTTTGCCGCTTATATTGGAAAGTAGCCACAACTTTGATATTTTAAAGGAAACACCCTGTATATTATTGAATTTATCGCTTTGCTTTCCTATTATTTTTGTTTGAAATTTCCCTATACCTACCTCCAGCGGTTTTCGAGAAATTAATTGATTTCCTTATTTTTTTGTGCAAAACATAGTTTAATTAAATGTTCAGTTCTGCGGTATTTGGATTCGTAGAAAGTTGGAATTTTGGGTGGTGTTAACCTATGTCCTGTGTATTAGTTAGGTCTCAGGGAATTTGTTTTCTATTTCACAAAATATTTTGCCGATGGATACAAAAATGATGAAAAGTGCATATTTTTAAAGAAGAACACCCTGTATCCTATCGAATATCCTTAAAAAGAATTGAAGTTTCTTCACCTAAATAGGCAATTTTCCGAAATGAGAGCAAGTTTCTATAATAAAACTTTTAATCAAATTAACCGACAAAATTGAAAGCAAAAAAAATAAATTCTTAGTCTAATGATATTGAGTCTAACTATTGGTAACTGATTTTGAGTCGGCGCCAAACAAACAATTATCGAAGATCATTATCTATGAAAGAAGTCATCAAAACGCAGCCGTGCATCTCGCTGCCATTATTTTACGCTTCACCTAATTCAATTGCTAGTTTGTTTGGCGCCGACTCAAAATCAGTTACTTACATTAGTTTAGGAGCTCAATTATCATTTAGACTAAGAAGGTTTATTTTATTTTTTGCTTTTCAGTTGATTTTTTCGTCGGTTTAATTTTTTGTTAAAAAGTTTTTATTTTTTACTTTTCAGTTCCGTATTTCGTCGGTTTAATTTTTTGTTAAAAAGTTTTTATTTTTCAATTTTTTGTGGCTGAAATCTACCAATTACTACCTACTTGTTTTTTGATTACTTCCAAAATACTTATTACCAGTTAAATAATATGATTATCTACTTCACTATTTGTTGTAATATAAATTATTTTCGTTGTTCTAGTTAGTTTTTTCATTACTTTGTATATCATTCCATCCTCTCATAAAATATACTGATTTTGACGGAACAAGAATAATGTCAGTAGCGATCTGTCATTGTCAACTACGTATGTGTGTGCTAATGTTCACTAGTGAAAAATCAATTATCCCCTATTTTTCTACCCGTGAGGGTGGCTAATTCCTTCCGAAATCCAAATATAAGGTATACCCTATCTATTGAAAAAAGAATCATCCGAATCGAAGAACCCAGTACAAAGTTATGCCTGATAGAATCGGTTAACGGACCAGAATTCAGAGGGTGAGTGATCAATATCCTTCATTTCGCACTCTTAGGGTGAATTTCATCTTTTAAATTCAAATGGGACCAAAGTCGAAGTACACCCTATCCACTGAAGGAAGAATTATCGGAATCGGACGCCTCAGTAAAAGTTATGCGTGATCATACATAAAAAAATATGATGGAAAACATAAAATATACGGGTCGAATAGAGAACCTCCTCCTTTTTGGTTTCGTCGGTTAAAAAATCGGATTATTTCGCCAAATTTTGTATTAGGTAGCTATGGAACATGTCAATATGGAAATTTGGCAATCAATGCATCAATAATGAAACGTTTGCACGTTCATTAACGAACATTTGATTTGAAAAGAATCCAAATGGAAGGCAATAACTATTCAAATGAAATTTTGATGAAATTGTTCATTCTTCATGGTCAACGTAATCAAATTATAGCTAGAACATGCAGAAGGTTCAATGAAATGTATTTCGAATTCCAACCAATGAACGAGAGAAAATGTATACGATTACAAAATAATTTAGGAAGCCTGTAACCTCAAATAATCACGACGGCGTATTGGTGCCATCCTACCAGTGCCTCTTTTATTGAAATCTGAAAATGTTTCCTTTTTTTTTTTTAATTTTGATTTTGTCACAAAAATTTCGACTTTTATTAAAATTTTGAGAAAAAAAGTAATTTTTTTTTGAATCTAATAAAAAAATATACTGGTCTGATGGCGCCAATACGCCGTCGTAAATAATACATCATGACTGTGTTGGTCTATTTTCACGCATATCCCCAAGCTTCCATCAACAGTGCAGAAGAAGATTTGGGCTTAACTCATGCTTCTATTCAAAAGATCATTCGTAATCATAACATGCACCCTTACAAGTTTACGAAAGTTCAAGCATGAAACCAGAAGATCATCAAATAGGATACACTTTAGTGAAACCATTCTGATCCGTACCCAAGAAGGTCCTAACTTTTTGAAGAAAATAATTTGGACAGACGAAGCTAAACATTTTCCAAGAAAGGCATTTTTACAGAAGTAACAACCATTTCTTGGCTGACAAGAATCCACATATCGTCAAGGAAATGGGATTTCAGGAAAAGTTTAGTTATAACGTATTTTGTCTTCTGGAAGACAACCAAATAAGATATACCGTTGAATTCTAAGAAATATCTCGATGTTCTAAGGTCAGTGGTGAACGAGAAGAGTATAGAGGAGTATTATACCTGCTGGTTTCAACTGGATGTGGCATCATTTCATTGTACTGTACTTCCCCAGTTGTTCGAAATGTTCGAAGATCGCTGGTTTAGACGTTTAGGAAAGTGGAATTGTCCTGCGAGGTCACCCGACCGAAAAAGAAAGTTCACATGACATCTGTATACAGAGTGGCCACTTTTTTAATGGGATTGTATTGGTAACTTTTAAACCATAAGAGTTAGAAGGTCGGTCAAATGGAGAAAAAGTTGCATTCATAGAAGCATTGTCAAGCAGTTCAAACAAATCGAGATTATCAGGGCCGGTTATTGAGATATCATAAGAAAAGTAAATTCTGTCATTTTGATTTTTCTTTTTTTCCCACTTTATTTCGAATATTATCAAAAAATGTCAGGAGTTTTTTATTCGACAGTAAATTATCCTCATTTTGACATAATCAGATTTTGTATCCAACGTTTCGTACGCTCTGGGCCACCCTCAACCTCATTTTTTTCAATACGGACCTGCATATTTCTGACACTTTTCGAAATAACTTTTAAGTAAATTCAAGATATATAAATCCTGCATATTTCATGACACTTTTCGAAATAACTTTTAACGCTAAATTCAACCATTTAAAATCATCATTTTGACCCTTATCCAAATTTCTTTGGGTCGGATCTGTATTACATTTAGGTACCTTTAGTTTAATTAACAACATGCAATACATTTCGATAAGAAAATCAACTTACTTATCTTCAACTGAATGGAACATAACAGAATCAAAGCAAGAAACAAGTAATAATTATTTACAAATTTCAAGAGGTGAAAACCTAATTCATAATAATTAAACGAAACTATCATTTAATGAAAGAAAAATCAAATGATTATTCGAAAGGAAGTGATGAACAATAATGAAGTAAGTGTTCGAAATGTCCACCATTTTGTAAAATGCACTTTGCGGTTCTGGAACCCATACTTTTTATACATTTGCTTATTTCGTCTCCCTTGAATACCTTCCAATACATTCTCAATCTTCGCGAGGAATCATCATTGTTGATTTGTCATTTGTTCCGTTGAAACAAATTACAGAATCGAACTTTATTTTGAGATCATTACGATATAATTTTTGCAAGGCTTGGTATTCAAATTTAAAATCATTGTATTCGCGTCTCTTGACTATTTTATTAACAGCAGTTTTTGATAAATTGCATTCACTGGCCACAGTTCTCGATTTTTTTTCTGGTTTCAATTGAATTTGGGTCAGAACATTGATATTGTTCATAGACTTGTTTTTTCTTACATACACACAACTCTAGGTTTATTGAATGTATTATTTTCAAGTAGTAGGCCGTGGATAAAGAAGAACATAACAAGAAATGTCATATTATTTGTCACTTCGTTTATCATTGTGTCACAAGAACTTGTCATTGAATACTTTTCTGAGTAATTTCAATTTAACTTATTCGATATGGTAAGATACACAAATGAAGAGAAGAGAGATGTGTACGAAGTGTACATAAAATTAGCTAGAAATTCGTTCAAAGCACAACAAAGGTATGGTGAAATATATCCTGAAAGAACAACACCAAATATTGAAATGTTTTGACGTTTATCTACAACGTTACTTGCACATAATTCATTCATCAAACCTAGAGGTCCTTATGTACGACGAAACGAGCCTATCAATGACATCAATGTTCTGGCCCAAATTCGAATGAATCCAGGAATAGGATCGAGAACTATGGCCAGTGAATGCAATTTATCAAAAAGTGCTGTTAATAAAATACTCAAGGGACACGGATACTATGACTATGAATACCAAGCCGTGCAAAAACCATATCGCAATGATCCTGAGAGAAGGTTGCAATTCTGTAATTGGTTCCAACGGAAGGTGCGGAATAACAACAATTTTGCGCACAATATCATTTGGGGAGACGAAACGACATTCACAAATTCCGGCATGTTCAATCGAAGGAACAAACATTTTTATGCCACAGAAAATCCTCACTCAATTCATGAAGTTTGACATCAATATCGTTTTTCTTCGAACATATGGTGCAGTTTGTTGAATAATAAATTACTGGGACCCTATTTTATTGACGGCAACCTAACCGGAGCAAAATATGTAGAAATTATAGAAGAAATGTTGGATGATCTTCCTATACGGTATCGGCGTAATAGTCCATGGTTCCAACAAGACGGATGTGGTCCACACAACTCAAGAATAGTCACAGAGTATCTAAATCGAGCTTTTCCCGATTCATGGATTGGAAAAAGAGGTCCAGTAGCATGGCCTGCCAGATCTCCGGATTTGAATCCGCTGGATTTGTATTTGTGGGGATATCTCAAAAATGAAATTTATGATACTACGAACCCGACAATAGAGATTCTTCGCGAGAAGATTGAGAATGTATTGAAAGGTATTCAAGGAGACGAAATAAGCAAATGTATAAGAAGTATGGGTTCCAGAACCGCAAAGTGCATTTTACAAAATGGTGGACATTTCGAACACTTACTTCATTAATGTTCATCATTTACTTTCGAATAATCATTTGATTTTTCTTTAATTAAATGATAGTTTCGTTTAATTATTATGAATTAGGTTTTTCATCTCTTGAAATTTGTAAATAATTATTACTTGTTTCTTGCTTTGATTCTGTTACGTTCCATTTAGTTGAAGATGAGTAAGTTGATTTTCTTATCGAAATGTATTGCATGTTGTTAATTAAACTAAAGGTACCTAAATGTAATACAGATCCGACCCAAAGAAATTGGGATAAGAGTCAAAATCACCTGAAAATTAACTTTGAATGACATTGTATGTTATATCGTTGAATTCAGCGTTAAAAGTTATACCGAAAAGTGTCATAAAATATGCAGGTCCGTATTGAAAAAAATGAGGTTGAAGGTGGCCCAGAGCGTACGAAACGTTGGATACGGAATCTGATTATGTCAAATTGAGGATAATTGACTGTCGAATAAAAAACTCGTTTGACATTTTTTGATAATATTCGAAATAAAGTGGGAAAAAAAGAAAAATCAAAATGACAGAATTTACTTTTTTTATGATATCTCAATAACCGGCCCTGATAATTTCGATTTGTTTGAACTGCTTGACAGTGCTTCTATGAATGCAACTTTTTCTCCATTTGACCGACCTTCTGACTCTTATGGTTTAAAAGTTACCAAAACAATCCCATTAAAAAAGTGGCCACTCTGTATACCCAATAAACAAGACCTACGCCAACGAGTGATCAATTTCATCGATGAGTTAGATGCCAATGAGTTAAAGGAGGCCACAAGTCTTTCTACAAGAATCTGGATTTTATAATGTTTGGGAAGCATACGGTGGTTATTTTGAACAATTATTGTGAACCTTTTCTAAATGTTTATACATATTATGTTATTGTATTAACATTGTTAATTGCTGTTTAACCGTTTTGTTATTGGTTATTTCACTTAATGAACATGTTTTTTATTAGTTTAGTTAATTTCGTTTCGTTTTCAGTTTTGAAATTCTTTTGTAATCGTATAAATTTTCTCTCGTTGATTGGTTGTAAATCGGAATACATTTCATTGAACCTTCTGCAAGTTCTTGCTATAATTTGGTCACATTGTTCATGAAGAATGAATGATTTCATTAAAATTTCATATGAAAAGTTATTGCTTATAATGTACGTTCTATTATTGATGCACTGATTGTCGAATTTTCATAAAGACACCTTCCATGACATTTGATAGCTACCTAATTTTTAACTAAAAAACGTGATATAACGTGAAACACTGTTGTATTACTCCTCACAATTTTGCCAAATTACCTAGGATAGAAAGTGAATCAAACCCAGTATCTAGTATCAAACTGTGGGGCAAATTGCATCCTACCATCTGGTAATAATACTTTTGATAAACAATCATGAACAAGTGCATAGTTGCAATCTGAATTGCTGCAGGAAAGCAAATAGTGATAAAAAAAATAAAGTAAAAAGTGGTAATAGGAACTTGCAATATAAACACAGGTGTACTAGTCCAGTGAAATTAGGCAAAATTCAAGGTTCGAGTGATAGGAACTTGCAATATAAGCACAGGTGTACTAGTCCAGTGAAATTAGGCAAAATTCAAGGTTCGAATGAGCAATTCGTCAATGAACCAGTGCTACGAAAAATCAGGTTTCAAGTGTTGTAAAAATAAACCTTTTTTGCATTATATCTGCATAAAGTGTCATAATATACTTCATAAAAGTTGTCTACATAGAATGCTGGGAAAAGTTAGGATGCTAAAAGAAAATCAAATTATTTGTTGTGGTGAGCTAGACAATATTGAAAAGAAGGAAGAGATGGAATTGAGCATCTTTATCATTACCGACCTCATCTCTGACAACAGTTTGAAGGACAATCACATAGAAAAAATGAAACGCGAATTAGAACTGATCAATCGCGAATCAATAGAAATGGAATCCAGCCTAAACCTCCAAATTGCCAAACAATAAGAAATGATAAACAGTCTAAAAAAAAAGTTGAAGTCATTATAAAATCTAAACCCAGATAGAGGCAAAAACTGACAAGAACATATGTTCATCGATGGACATGATCCCTATGACTTATGCTGACAAGTCTACTAGAACAGAGTTAGTGACAGATAATATTCAGCACCCCAGAGGCGTAGATGAAGGATCAATAAGAAACTGGAAAAGGAATTAAAATTTACTGCGCAGTTCAGACAACTGAAGTTATGGAAACTAAAGCCAAGCAAGAACGAAAATCAATCGAAATTGAATCATTCCAATCCAAAAAAACTGAAGAAATTAATAACAGCGTGAAAAAAAAAAGAAAAATAAAAAAAGAAAACTCAGGCAACCAGTTGTAAAAAAACAAAAAGTTCCTTCAAAACGCACTATATCTTCTCTAAATCACTGGAAAATCGAGAATATCCCCATTAAATCAGTAAAAGCAAAAACATTGGATGATAATGTTTCTCGGATTAGGAATCGAATATTATCCATTTATAAGCTGAAATCAATGTGAATACCTTCGAAAGCAGTGAACTCACCCAAAATGAAAATAAAACTAAAAGTAATCTTCAAGGAAATGAACCTGAAAATTCCACTGGTAACCAGAAAATGTCCACATCACTACAGACACCGGCGAATTCTGGAGGGGTCCTACCAGCTGAGATGAATAATCAGGAATTACAAGATGAGACAAAAATGAACCAATTTCTCGTTCTTGGTGATGAATATGCTAAACAATTTTCCACCGGATTACATTTTAATAATAGAAATATAAGCAACACAAAAACCTTAAATAGTGCTTTAAGGAATCTACTTAGAATTAGTAAGATAACAAATTTGATATTAGTCTCTGAATGTTATGTCCCAGCAGATAATGTTATAAATAGGATCATTAGGAATTCCATCAAGCGATTTTCTCATTCAAATAGAAATTACCCGATTAACTTGATTGTGGATTCAAAACAAAAAGGAACAAATTCAAAGTCGTTAGTGAAATAACAGAATACATCAATTCTCAAAAATATACTGACATATGATAGTATTTTTAATGAAACTTTGCACTCAATTCAAAAGGGAGAAAGTAATGGAAACCTCATAAACAATAAAACTAGCAATGAAATTTTTTTTCGGCCCGATCCTCAAAACAAAAATCTAACCTAACTCAAAGAGTACTACATAACCCTACATCTGATATTACAATACTCTTACTGAATATTCAATCGGTACGCAATAAAACGGATGAATTGTTTGTGCTTTTAGAACACTCAGGCTATTCAGGCATCGTCCTGCTAACGGAACACTGGCTTGAACTTGGTGAACAATGTCATATATCTAATTACACAACTTCAGCAGCTTATTCTAGGACTAACACGATACATGGGGGATCTATGATCCTGATACATAGCTCTGCATTTGAAAATTATGACTCCAAACATATTGATACTCTGAATGACTTGCTGGAAGATAAAATATTTGAATGTTCTATGATTCACTGCAAAATAATTAATATTTACATACTCTGTATCTACAGATCCCTAACATCTGACCTAAATCTATTCCTGTTTAAATTAGAATCCCTGCTTTATAGACTTCCTCCCAATAGCAAAATTATCCTAACCGGTGACTTCAACATAAATTTCATTGATGAGAACTCGGAAGCTACCCAGTCTCTTTCATTATGAGTTACTTTAATATCACCATGCACATAGACACTCCTACCCGTATAACGCAGCACTCTGCAACTATTATAGATTATGTGTGCAGTAACTTTGATGATGAAACTGTGTCCACTGTAATCATACCATCAGGTCTATCAGATCATGAAGCAATCATTTGCACATTTCAAATCAATTCCGAAAAAAAAAACACAAACCGGCAGAGTATATAACAAAAAAAATTACGAAAGATTTTTATCCTCATGCCTTAATAATGACTGGTTCTTAATGAATAAGAATGATAGTTTCTTTGTATTCTGTAATGAAATTGTACACATTTTCAATAGCTCATTTCCATTACAGAATATAAAAATTAAACAGAATGAAGAATGGTTAACTCTAGGCATCAAAACATCTGCAAAAAACTGACGGTCCTTGCATTATATCAGAAAATTTACTGATAATCATCTCTTTCACTCTTACTTCTGCAATTACCGTAGGATTCACAGAAAAATGTTGAGGCTAGCCAAAGATCTATACTACAAAAACAGAATTGAGCAAGCTGCAAACAAACCTAAGGAAAGTTGGGGTATTATTAATGAGCTCAGAGGAAAAATTCCAAACACATATGAAATTTCCCTAAATCCTAACACTCGTGTATTACTGCTCAGTAGCTGAGAAATTAACGGTCGAACTATCGTCCGATGAAAATTCACTTGATTACCTCTCAAACGTTAGAATTGCGGATAGCATTCTACTTTATGATACAGATCTTCAGTAACTAAAAATAGTTATGAAGTCAATACATAACAAGAAATCCTCGGGAATCGATAATTTCGGCGAGAATCTTCGAAAATCTCCCAGACAATGTTCTCAGTATTTTTGCAAGTCTGATTAATAATTCGTTTCGTGATGGCTATTTCCCTGACTTTTTAAAAACATCACTTGTAGTTCCTCCCCATAAAGGGGGAGACACCGAGAATCCGGCAAATTTTCGACCAATTTCTATAATTCCCACGATTGCCAAGATAATAGAGAAATCAGTGAAAAAAAGTGTAATGGAATTCTTGATTGAAAATGGTATCATCAGCAAACAACAATTTGGCTTTCAATCCGGTAGAAATACAAATGATGCTATCTTTTCTTCCCTCTATGAAGTATATACTGAACTCAACAAAGGTGACGTTGCGGCAGCAGTATTTTGTGATTTGTCTAAAGCTTTCGACTGCGTAAATCATGAAATACTGCTGCAGAAGCTTGGGTGTTACGGCTTCAGAGGAGTAACAATGAATTGGGTAAAATCTTACTTATCAAATCGCAGCCAGATAGTAGTAACCACCTCAAGATCATCAAAATCTTTTATAAATTGTGGAGTGCCCCAGGGATCAGTGCCCCAGAGTCCAGTTCCGTTTTTGTTGTATATTATTGATTTATCGAATATCAGCATATCTGGAAAGTTTTCACTATTCGCTGATGATACCACAATAATTTGGCGCGCCAAAAATAGTAGTGAACTCAAAGGGGTGATATACAATGATGTCAACAGTATTGAAGTTTGGTTTGGTGTGACTCTAGTCGTCTCGTACTCAATATTTCAAAAACCAACTTAATAACCTTTCGATGCTTACTTGATGACTTACCCCTCGGGTCAAATGTTATAAAAAATAACAAAATTCCTAGGATTGGTTATTGATACGAAGTTGAGATTCGAGGATCATATTCTGGCCTTGAGGAAAAAAATATCGTCTGGGTGTTTCGCAGTCAAGATTGTCTCAAATGAGTTGGGATCGTGTGCAGCTAGAGTCGTTTATTATTCTCTAATTGAGTCTCATCTCAGGTACGGCATCCCTTTCTGGGGTGCATGTTATGATAACTGCATGAAAAGTATTCTTGTTCTTCAAAAAAGAGGGCTGAGGTTTATGTGCCAAGCTAAAATTCGTGACTCCGTAAACCTTTATTCACTAAATTTAAAATACTTACGGTAATAGCAAACTTCATACCGTTTATTTGATTAGGAAACATCTGAACACGTTTAACAAACTTCCTTCACATTATGTCACTCGTCAAGCTATAAACGTAAGTCTGCCACTTCCTAAATCATCACTAATAAACAATTCTATTATTTACAATGTACAATCATCTACCAACCTATATCAAAAACACAGCCAATTTTTTAAAGAGTCCGTAAAAAACTTGCTGTTAAATGAACCTTAATATAATTCTCAGGAATTTTATTCGAACACATTCTAACACTTTAAAATATCCTATTTATATGTTATCGGCTAGTCTATACAATTTCTGTTTGGTTTGGGTAATTATATTGTATTTGCTGTCTATTTTATTTATACATGTATTTTACATATTAACTAGTAGGAAACTGGCATATATTATCTTATTACTTTATATTAATCATTGACCAGTTTGTACTAGATATACCTTGAAACTACTTAGATGCAAGCAAACTTTGTCAACAAGAATTTGCTTTCTTATGATAATAAAGTATATTCTCTCTCTAATACAAAATAGGGCAAAATAATCAGATTTGCATAGAAACTTGCTTTTATTTTGGAAACCTGACTATTTAGGTATATGAACATCATGAATCATTCGGAAGGAACTTCAATTGTCCTTCAGGATATTTGATAATATACAGGGTATTCCATTAAAAAAATGCACTTTTCACTATTTTTGTATCTATCGGTAAAATCACAAATCTTTTGTTAATAAGTTTTCAGTGAGTTCACTAATAATAAAATATTTCTTAAAAAATGTCTGCGTATTAATTCACACATTCTTAAAACGCATCAATAAGTTGTCCGAAAATGCAACCGCTTTTAAAACAGTGGGATTATGAATAAACTTTCTGTCACACCAGTTTTTGGATGTATCTGATAATAAATCCGCTATAGCTGCATTTGACGTATATATCAATTATGTCCGGAGAAGTACAATTCATTTCATCCTCAATGTCAGAACTCAATATTCTCAGCAGTTTCATAACAAAATATTCAGATTTCATACTGACAACTTGAAATTAATTATAGAACTTGTCACTGTCAAACGCTGATATCCAAACTCTTGGCAGTGTGAATAATGTCATTGGTAACTCTGTGCACGATCATAGAAAAAATTATTCTTCATGTTTCAAAAACGTACTGTTTTATACGAAAATACCGTATTGATCTCGTTTTGTTATGATGACGTTCCTACTAGATTTCTATTGGAATCTACCTAAAAATGAGAAAATAAATCATAGCTTGACAACGCCCTAACGGATTTTGAATTTCTTCACATCGACGGTGTATTCTTTGAAAAAATACGACTTCAAATTGCCTACTTCTGAAGAAGACCCCATACATTTCAGAATATCTCTGAAATATGCAACTTCAGTAACTCAAAAAGATTGTCATTCGAAGTTTTCTCTGTATGTTATAGCTTTGGAATTATCGAAGTATTTCTCACTAAATGGACACACGGTATGAAGTCCAACATATAGAATAAAAATGCGTTTTCAAACAGTATTGTTATACATTATAAAATGGGCTTTCTTTGTTAATAGCGTTTTCCAACTAACAGAAGAAATCACACAGCTTGAAGTCTGGAGACAAAGCAGGCCATAAGTTACCTGAATAACGTGCTATCCACTGCTCACCAAACTCATTGTTCAACCACTCCCGCACTTCATGTGTAGAATAAATATTGCTCCAAGAATATACCGATTTGCTGGTAATTTGTCGACAAATTGAGATACAGTTTAGAAAAACCTATTTGGAGATTTTTTAAGAAAAGTGGTAACTATATCATCTGAAATGCCACACAATAAATTTACTCTGAAAATACATTGGTCCTTGACTTCAAAAATAAAATTTGAATTATGATCTGCCACCATCTACACCATTTGAAGGCAAACAAGCTTCATCAGAATAAAACACTTTTTTGAAAAATCACGATTATCTCCTAACATCCCCTATAGTACCATATATATATTTCTTTATAGTACCATGCACCAAAATCCTATCCTGCATTACTTAGTACACATTTGGATCCATATAAGAAAAAATTACCCTTTGGAATTCGCCTCACAGAGGTTTTCTGGATCTCAAACACAGTATTCGCTTAGAAATTAAATTTCAAATAGTTCGTGTGAAATAGGTTCTTTTTTTCCGTAAAAAATCAATTTTTAGAAACTTTCCACTTTGACAGCCCAAAAAATCCTGACAGACGCGAATATTTTGCAAGTGATCCTTTGTCTGTAGTTTTTTTGTAATTTTTTTTATTTTTATATAATAAATACTAGAAATATAACAAATGAAATACTGATTACTATCGTTTCGGACGTCCATCGTCTTAATGTATTTAAAAGGGTTTCCACGACGTTTCGAATGCTTGTATCTGCAATCGTCTTCAGGTGAATACAGTATTCACCTGAAGACGATTGCAGATACAAGCATTCGAAACGTCGTGGAAACCCTTTTAAATAATTAAGACGATGGACGTCCGAAACGATAGTAAAATTACCACATCGTCTACAACCTTCAAAAAATGAAATACTGTCACAAAATGGCCAAAGCCGCAATTAACCCAGATATGCCTGATTTTTTTTAACGAGTCTTGTTATATTTTTATGTCAAAGTCAGCTCAGTGTGTGTCAACATTGTTGGGAAAAATTAAAAAAAAAACAGATTTTTTTTTTCTCAGAAAACAGTGTCCTTTCAGAAGGACGGTAGGCATACAAGTGAAACTCGATTTGAAACATTTATTTTTATTTAACGCGAAAAACATCCACTAAAATGAAATATACATAGGAAACTAACTCAACTGGATTATAACTCATCATTCTTTGACATGGTATGACTTGAAACAAGCTACATGTAGTGCAACATTGCATTTCTCACATTTCGTAGAAACTTCTTATGGCACATTTGACATCTGGTTTGCTTTTCCTGTGGTATGATCAAATGATCCATACGATCATATCGAGAATCTGCATTTTCAAGTTGTGAGGATTTTGATCTTCTAGCAAACTTTCTTTGGTTTCCTACCAGAATTGATAGAACAATTCTTCTACGAAAAGTTAGGTGATCAAGTTTACCTCTCTGCATTCTGTGGAGCTGCCATGCATTTTGTTCTGCAAGATCCAACATATGAAATATATTTTGGATCAATTTCACTTTTAGCACCCTGATAGGGTTCAATCCAAACAACATAACCCTCGTTTGTAGTCATAACCAATGGGCTTGCCTCTTATGAATTGCCCAAAATAGGGCACCATGCCCAAAATAGGGCACCATGCCCAAAATAGGGCACCATGGCTTCGTCAACACTGTGATTTTCCCGTAGAGGAGCATATTCTTGAAACGATGTATTCATTGTTTGAATCAGACGTCTGATTTTTGCAAATCTGTCGCTCTGATCTAAATTTGCGTTATCACAGCACTGTAAGTTGCTGAAAATATATTCGAAACGATCTCTCAATAGTGCATTTGAGACTAAATCATTATGAGAATCGACAGAATTTTCCCAGAACATTCGATGGCGTGGTACCGGCACGAACCCACTCAACAAAAATATTGCAAAAAAGTTTTTTATTTCCTTTTTCGTTATGTTTGTTTTTGCTAGTAGCATACAGATTTGAATATGTCACGAACATTTCAATTACGGCGTCACTCCAAAAAAATGAAAATAATTCACTAGGTGAATTGTTATTCAGAACATTTTGTTGGCATGGAAACTGAACTTCTTCTGCAATCAAATCTTTAGCAACCCACTTGTAAGATTTCTTTTTCACTTCAATCTTCCTTTTCTTCATTCGACCTCTCAACTCCATCAATGGAATGTTATCTTCGCTATCTGTGCCATCAAGATTATTGTCGGTCACCAAAATTCTCTTGGGAATATTAGTTCGATTTGTAACTTTTGAATCGCCATAAAAAATTTCAGCTTCTGCTCGGAACTGTGATCCTGGAAGATTATTTATATTTACATAATCTTCATCGCCTGAGTCTTCATCCGTAACAGGCTCGCAAGCATTCGTTGGAGGAAGCATTGTTAGTGCTAGTCCATTGTGGCCATCGTCATCACTGTCTTCGAGAGATTGCCACAGTTCGTGCAGAGTGAGGCCTCTATAAAAAAAAAACATTTGCCTACTGTCCTTTTAAAACAACACTGACATATATTGCCTTTATGAACTCAAAATACGAATATCCCAATATTTTATATCATTATTCGATGAATGATGAGTTATTTTAACGAAATATAACAAAATGAGCTTGTTTCTATGAATGAAGTAAATCAAAATACTCACCCAACCAACTGCAAGTCGAGTGGTGTGTCCATCATAAATTATATGACTCGTTCAACCTCGAAGTAACATGTTAACTGACAACTGCGAGAGTAATATTCCAAATAATACATCAGAATATTGAATGCGATTGGCGCCATCTATGAAAACTCATCCAACTCAAGCAAAATGCATTACAGAACTCTTGTTTGTGCATGTCCTTATAGAAGGACAGTAGGCATATTTGGGTTAAATCCACAGTATGGTTGACCTTTCGATTTTTTAGTTCAATAAAAAATACTGAATCCAATTTGGGAAAATACTATTGGGTTTTGAATGAAATCCATACTTCGTTTTGACTATACTGTCGGTTACTATACTGTCGGTTACTATACTGTCGGTAACAATATACAAGATTCTTCGCATAGTTATGGTACGGGTGAATATTTTATTCATGTATTTTTTCTCAAATATGATTCAAAATTGGTGTACTCGTTGCATTCTCAACAATTTTTCTCATCAACATTTTTTGATATCTTGACCCATTTTTCCAGTTCCGCCATAAACTCTTTGGTGATTTCCGCCAAACCGAGCATTACTCGTTATCTTCAATTCACAGTATTGCACGAATGTGACTTCCGAAAATAGAACTACTATTACTACGTACTCTGGTCCACACGCGGGGAATTCCATTTTATGTTATCCCATGTATTGCATTTGCCGGAGAATGTGAAATACAACTCTGAACGAGTTTCAAATATATAAAAGCCTAAAACTCTTCAGTGAGTGTATCAGTAGTAAACGTGAACCGACTCAGAAAAAATGAAATCAATCGTCGTTGCATCATTCTGCTTGGCAGTTGTAGCTTCCTTACCGTTGGAAATTTATGAAGATAATAGTGGTGGAGAGTATTATGTTGTTCCTTTGGACCGTATAAGGAGGTGAGTACAGCTGTAGGGTATGAACAAATTCATGAAAACTCTGGAAGATATTCAATCTATACAATCTCAGATATTCTATTTATATATTTTTATTTCAGTTTTCCTGGGAAAATGAGTTTTTTTTAATGTTTGTAATTCATATTTATTTTTATTCACTAATTTCAATCGCACAAACGTTGAAACCCTATAATAATATTGTAACTCTCACCCTGATTCACTCAAGAGATTGGGATATATTGAAAAAAAATACGCTTCAGAATTCCTTCATATCAATTTAAAGCCGACGATACTCGACGAACAAATACAGGTAGATACAAACATTCGGGCATTTCTATTATTTACACATCGATACATTAACATTTATAGATATGCAATTCTGCAATTTTTTACGCACTCTCAGTCACGCCTGTTTGTTAATACTCTAATATATAAAAATTAACCAAACGGAGGGTAACACATATTTTGTGGACTAAAAATTTTTAAATAGATTTTAAAATATTAATTTTTTTCCAGAGACACAACGTATGATATCCAAGGTCCTGATCTAAAAGGAGTGATAAAACATGAAGGAACCCTATTGAGCGGTGACAACTATCATTTAGATGGCAGTGCGTACGCAGCGAAAGATCTGACCGATCTCAAAGGTCTTCACAAGCCAGAACTTCTTGGAGGCGACTTCAGACTGAAACATGACAACGGTTTATCAGCAGTTTTGGGCGCAGATCATCTACGTGGGGGACCCACCGATGTCAAAGCTGGGGTCAACTATGACATTTATCACGACAAAAATTTCAATGTTGATCTGGATGCCAATTACAGACGACAGTTTGGTGGACCATTTGGGGCAGGAAAACCCGATGCAGGAGTTTTCCTAACGGCAACAGGAAGGTGGTAGAAAATATATAATATCGAGGACAAGATAGTTATTAAGAATGTTCGTAGATGATCTATTTATTCGATGTGATATTGCCCTTTGTTAGAATCAATTTTTAATAAATGATGCTGTTTTTATATAAAATGTTTGATTATTTTTCCTATTGATATATTTTTCCAGAGTGTGGATAACTCAGATTTCTTCATTCACATAGGAATATTGTCTCATGTGAATTAAAAATATGTTCATCGATTCTTTTTCAAGTGCATTATTTTCAATTTTGAAGAAAAAAAAGAGGGGTTTCGAAACTTCATGGAAAAAACAATATAATCGATTTCCTTCAAAGCACATGCGCAGATGAATACATTTTTTGATTTTCGTACTCCTTGAGAATCGCCAATAAGTTGGAAGAACTCTTGCATTATTGATATAGATTTTCAAATACAATCGATACGTTAGTGTGAGGAAGTTATGCAAAAATGTTACAAGCGATTGTTTATCAAATAACGTCTGTCAAGCACTTGAAATATCAATGTTTATTGTTCCTGAAATAAGTATTCAAAAAGTATATTTCGAGAACAACATGAGCTGTCACTACAAAATTTCAATTAATCTATGAATTAGCAATAACTCCTCCTGAAACGATTTTAGGATATTGATTTCTGAATAAACGAATTTCAGACCGCTGAAGGGTTGCAATGACGACTTTAATTCAAGTCTGCTAAAGTGGCATTTTGCGGACTCTTTTCAGTATCCAAAGTGGGAATTTTGTGGAGCTTGTACAAATTTTTTTATTGAATACGTGATGGTTCCAAATACTAGTTTTGATTCGTTTTGCTGTGTGTATTGATTTAAAAAAATAAAAATTCCCCGTCAGAGTGTGCAACTATGATTTTATTACAAAATCATATTTCAACTGATGGCAACAGTTATTGGTATTTATATATTGGGAAGGTATTTTCAATGTCCGATGGCACATTATAGTTTTCCCAATATCAATCGCAGAAGCATGAAAAAGTCTTGCGGCGAAATCCTGTGAGCAGCAGTGGCGGAGAAAACTAATTTTATTTAGATATTTTAATATCTTAAAACATATTTCGATCGGCACACACCAAGACCACAGACGCTACTGGTTTTTAATCTTTCAGAGCTATTAAAACACAAATATAACGCGTGATTTATGACCTCTCATCGTATAGACACACCTGCCAGCATTGATGTCCGACTTGATTGACCCAGACGAATGGGTTGTAGAACAGACAGCAGTCACTCAAGTCCACGTTGACCAGCGGGCTCTTTGTGCCGACGCAGACTGTATACAAGTAGTAAAGATTATTTTTCGTTCCGTTTCTTCGCATATACGCTCGTGTTAGCGAAGTGAGTTTTTATTTGCTCCCTATAGAAACAGCTTCTGCAATTGATATTGGATGGACTTATACAACCTTGTGTGTTTTTTGTGCACCGTCGATTTCTTTTCCAAGAATGGAATAGAATAGAATATTTATTCATCCTTTGTGTTCATATACATGAAATAGGACATGTCAATTAAAGTGTCGAAATAAATCTGAGAAATGAATTATAGTATAACACACATATAAATACATATAAGAAAAAAAAACATACATTAGTAAAAAGTAGAATTTCACACGAAATAGCTAAGATAGAACATTCACATACGAAAAATCAATATTTAAAAAATAAACTCCCAGTTCACTCATAACTGAGATACTCAGTGGTGGAGTTAAAACTATGCAATGCAAGTAATTCTCTAACTTTCTTTCTGAATAGGTCGTACGATTGTATATCTTTCAGTTCGGGTGGTAGATGATTGTATAATTTTGTTCCTGCCAGCAAAGGAGTCTTCTCATATAAGCTAGTTGAATGTTTCTGGATCTTAATGTTATTACCATGCCTTGTGGGGCAACGGTGATTATCACCATTTCTGGTTGAATAATTTTTATTTTGTTTAATGCAGCACAAACAGCTATGAATATATATATATACACGGAACAGTTTATGGTGAATACTGCCTGAAGTATGATTTACATGAGTCAGTTCTTTTCAAGTTGAATAAAAGTCTAATAACTCTCTTCTGGGCTACGAATACTCTATTTATTTCAGTGGCTCATCCCCATAAGACGATATTATACGTGATATGTGAATATATGACATCATAATAAACATTGATCAGTTTTTGGTCAAGTTGTTTTTTCAGCTGTAGCAGAGCAAAGTACCCACTTGATAATTTTCTGCATACATAATCAATTTGATATTTCCAGCAAGTGCTTCATTAAGGTGTATACCCAAAAAGTTGGTTTGTTCTGAATGTTCGATAGTGGTAGCATTGACATTAACTCTTATAGGGTTTTTTTTCCAGAAAAACTGCAACATAAGTGTTTTCATGGCGTTCACTACCAGTTTATTACATTTACACCATGTAGTGAATAGATTTGCTACTTTATTTAGCCTAATTTGGAGTTCTGCAGGACTCTCAGCCTCCTCTGCAATGGAAGTATTACCTGCAAACGAAACTGTGCATTTCGATTTGAAATGGGATGGCATGTCGTTTACAAATAGAAGAAAAATCAAAGGCCCTAATACTAAGCCCTGAGGAACTCCAACGTCAATTCCATGAATATCTGATTTGGTTTCTCCTAACTCTACCTGTATTCTCCTAGTCTCACTACCGTTGTTTGTTGAAAGCGCAATCTTGGAAAATTTCAAATATACATTTCATAGCCATTGAGTCACCTGAGATCATGAGATGTAGTTTTGATAAACATTATCCTTGGATAATTACTTTACTCAATTTCTCAATGAAAACAACTTCTTTCATTTTGATTAAACCGAAGTTATTTTTGAATATGACCGACAATTGCCACCAAATGGTCCTTGAATACCCATCTGTTGTTCTAACATTATGACACTTGCACCAAATTTTCATGTGAAAAAGTATTCTATGCTAAAACCAAATCTTTCCCATCATATCTGAAAATAGGCAAATATTTTTTGGAAAAATAAAATCATTTATTGGTAATCAATTCTAACAAAAAAAAAACAAATATATAATAATAAACATCTATGGTAACTGGTCTTCTTCCCTTTTTTCTAAAACCTTCCTGTTGCTGTCAAGAAAACTCCTGCATCGGGTTTTCCGGCTCCAAAGGGTCCCCCAAACTGCCGTCTGTAATTGGCATCCAGATCGATATTGAAGTTTTTGTCGTGGTATATATCGTAGTTGACCCCAGCTTTGACATCGGTGGGTCCCCCACGTAGATGATCTGCTCCCAAAACTGCTGATAAACCGTTGTCATGTTTTAGCTTGAAGTCACCCCCAAGAAGTTCTGGCTTGTGGAGACCTTTGAGATCGGTCAGATCTTTTGCTGCGTACGCACTGCCATCTAAATGATAGTTGTCACCAGTCAATAAAGTTCCTTCGTGTTTCACCACTCCTTTTGGATCAGGGCCTTGGATATCGTATGTTGTGTCCCTGTAAAAATAAAAATATTTTGAAATTATTTTCTACTGGTTGTCTTTTTAAATAATTTTCATTTGATTCTTTATTATTATAAATCGTTACAGAGTATGTGTGTCAGTTCATTGACCTCACTTCCTCGAAATTATTATCAGGAATTTTGAAACGTACTTTTTATACTTATACCTCTAAATTTATTTTGGTTGGTAGGATAAAGAGTTTTCATGAGAGTTATGAGTTGTTTATGTTTGAATTTGAAAACGCCCTCAGTAAATTTTGAATTTGATATATAACAAAAATGAAAGAATTAAGTAGTGCTCCTGAACAACATGTGGTGGCAAGTAGTATTCTCAAACGTTGAATTCCAGTCCTAAATAAAAAAAATATTTTTGATAAATTTTGAAAAATAAGGTGAGAAAAACAATATGAAAAAGTTAATATCTCTCATGTTATTTAGGATAAAAAATATAAAAATTAATGGAAAGAATGTGTGATATTGAATACATTTTACGAGTTTATTCCTGCAGTGTTCAATTAGTTATCAACTAGCAACAATGGCACTAATTCATCTTACTTTTCAACTCCAAGAATTTTCATGCCACTGAAATTTCTGAAACGCTTCTGCTTTACTCACCTCTTTATACGGTCCAGAGGAACTACATAATACTCTCCACCACTATTATCTTCATAAATTTCCAATGGCAAAGAAGCTGCAATTGCCAAGCAAAATGATACAACAATGAAAGTTTTCATTTTAGTATATCAGTTCACGTTCACTAGTGGAATACTAATTGAAGATTGGTTGGATTTTAGGTTTATATATATTTGAATTCAGTTCAAATTGTATTTCACATAGTCCGGCAAATGCTTTGAGTTGGTAGAATAAGATGAAATGGAAATCCCCGAGTATCCAGCAGGGTACGGAATACTTTTTGGGAATCGTATGCGTACAATATCACGAACAGAGATAAGGATTGAATTATATATAATACATACAGGGTCATTAAAGGTCCATGGTAGGTTAGGTGTTTACGGAGAACGGGACATAGGATTATTCTGATATTTTGATTTATTGGGTTATTAGTTGTGCTCCATCGATCTAAAATTTTCAACGCTGCGGCGTTACCGCTTATATTGAAAAGTAGCAACAACTTTGATATTTTGAACGAAACTCCCTATATATCAATGCATTGTTGCTTCCCGATTATTTT
Organism: Gonioctena quinquepunctata; assembly: GCA_018342105.1. NCBI lineage: Eukaryota > Metazoa > Arthropoda > Insecta > Coleoptera > Chrysomelidae > Gonioctena > Gonioctena quinquepunctata. Next base: position 65,647 of record JAFIRS010003290.1, on the reverse strand, counting down.
TACACGCTTTATATTAGCTTCACTTGTATGTTTGTTTGTTTGTAACCGACTCCTTTGGGCGCAATTTTGACCCACTTCCAAACGTCCGAATGATCTGAAATTTGACAGGTGTACATAATTCCGGTGACAGTGCATTAGGAAATTTTTTTGTGAAAAAAAAAAACAGAATGGCGGCTCCAATATGGCGTACGAGTTTTGTGATTATGGTCCGATTCGCTTCAGAATTGGTATCTGAGGGTTTTCGTGGTCGGGATTATGATTCTTTTGTGAAAAATTGAAAAATCAAGATGGCGGCTTTAAAATGGCGGCCGAGTTTTGTGATTATGGGCTGATTCTATTCAAAATTGGTATGTGGGGATTTTTGGGGTCGAATATTATGATTCTTCTGTAAAAATTGAAAAATTCAAGATGGCGACTTTAAAATGGCGGCCGAGTTTTCTGATTATGGTCTGATTCTATTCAAAATTGGTATGTGGGGGTTTTTCGGGTTGGAGATTATGATTACCTACTTTGATGAGATTATTCCATTTTTTTAATTGCAAAAAAATTATAAAAATAATAGTTAAAAAAAAACTAAAAGAACAGGCTTTTATAGAAAACCAGACTAAAAAAATAGAAAATAAGAAAAACATGTATTTTATTTAAAAAAAAGCGTGGGGTGCATGGTATCTTATTTATTATTCTTATTTTCTATTTTTTTAGTTTGGTTTTCTATAAAAGCGTGTTTTTTAGTTTTTTTAAACTATTATTTATTGTTTGATATTTCCCTATACCTCCAGCGGTTTTCGAGATGTTAATTGATTTCCTTATTTTTTGGGCAAAACATTGTTTTATCAGATGTGTATTACTGCTGTATTTGGATCCGTAGAGAGTTGGAATTCTGGGTGTAGTTTACCTATGTCCTGTGTATTAGTTAGGTATGAGTGAATTTGTTTTCTATGATACAGGATCGTTGAAAATTTGTGATTTTGCCGATAGATACAAATATGGTGAAAAGTGCATTTTTTCAATGAAATACCCTGTTTATTATCGGATATTCAGAAAGACAATTGAAGTTTCTTCCGAAAGATGTATGATGTTCCTATACCTTAATAGTCAGGTTTCCGACATAGAGGTCGATAGAGCAGAACTAATTAACCAAAAAACACTATTTCAAAATAATCCCATCTCCCGTTCTCCGTTAAAGTCTAGCATACCATCAACTGTGAGTAACCCTGTATATAATGGATATATGCAACATATGGAAGAAAAAAATTATCAGTTACAATAGCTAATTATGTAACAACTTGCGAAAAGAGTGTATTTTGAGCACTGGACACTTATAGGCAATAAAGCCTGAAAGTAAAAATATTTTATGTTCCATTTTATCTGTTAGGAACTAGTGTCTAGAAGAGTGTCATTTCGAAATTCTATTGAATATCCAAATTTGTCAATTTTGAAACGCTTTCACAAAAAAAAATTTTATACGGGATAGTTTCCGCATATCGAAAATCCTAAAACTCTATTTTGACTATATCACGTGACCACCAATTTGGCGGCAATTTGGAATTATTCATCACGAATGGGCAAAAAGTGGGGTTGTTTTTGAAACAGTTTTATTTTAAAAATTCAATTTTAGGCCCATATGCAAAATTTTAAATATATATCTGAAATAATAGAAAATTGCTATTTTTTTTTGGTTAAATGACTGTTAGGGATTATTATAAACTTATTTAATCAATAAAATAGAACTCCTTAGGTTTGAGTTGCAATAGACCACAATCAAGTTTTATGGAAAAAGAAGGCAAACACAGTATAACGTGGAAACTTGAGATTCTAGGAACCAGAAGTTAAATAAGTAAGGACAAATACTAGTAAAATTGAAAAGGAACAAATATCTATCAGAGTGCTGAGGGCTAGAATTCATGTTTTTAAAAGTCAAATTAGCCTTGAAATGAACAATATTTTGTTTACGCTCAACTGATAGATTTGTAAATGTCAAATTAAAAAATTTGCCTTGATTTGTGTCAAAAAATAAATAGTAAAAAGTTTGCGATAATTATATTTTCAAGAAGTAAACAGTAAGACAATATTATAATTGGAAAAATGTCATTTACACTTAAAACACATGATAAAATTGAAATAATTTTGATATGCGGGGACAACACAGGTAGTAGAGAATCTGCCGAAACATTCAATCAGAGGCATACAGACGAGAACGTTTATTATTCTACTATTTCAATAGTTTCCGGAAAATTCAAAGAAACTGAATCTGTTCATAATTTTTACAAAGTTCCCCATGAAAAGACCGTTGCCAATGAAGAGAATGCTACAAATATATGAATAACTAGCTGACCCGACAGACGTCTTGTCCAAATGTCTATATCTCCTAAAAAAAATTCCTAAAAACTCCTGTCCGCAAAGAATTAATTTTTTCCTATGTTTTCTTTGTGTTGTTCCATCTAGATTATGCCTTTGTCTCTTGATCCGCTTCCCGATATCCCGTTTTCTCGTTATCTCATTTTCCCGTTATCCCGTTTTTACCCTATCTCGCTTTCCCGTTCTACCGTTATCCCGTTTTCCTGTTATCCCGTTTTCTCGTTATCCCGTTTTCCATTTATTATTAAATATATATATATATATATATATATATATATATATATATATATGTTTTCAGTGACTTCTTGAATCTGAAATAGGTAGGTTCATCTCTAATGTTTTGGGGAATTTTATTGAAAATTCGAATTCCGATAGTTGGAGGTCCGTTTTGCGCTAGGTTTAAGTTGTTTAGAGGAGTATTCAGCAGATGCTAATTCCTGGTGGAATGACTGTGAATGTCATTACGGCAGAGTAAAGTATTTTTACGTTTGTAAATGTAACAGGCAGTTTCCAATATGTACAGAGAAATGAGCGGTAATACTTATAGCTTTCTAAAGGTCTACTAGATTCTGTTTGAGGTTTACGAAACATGGCACGGATGCACTTTTTCTGTGTAATAAAGAGACGTTTGGCAGCAGGTGATTGTCCCCAGACTATATATATATATATATATATATATATATATATATATATATATATATATATATATATATATATAGACAAGAACGTCTAGAATCTTAGGTGTATCAAAATGTGATTCGGTATAGGTGAATGGTATGTGAAGAGGATAGTTTTCGAAAAAATTTCACTTTTCCGTCGCCGTTTTCCCGTTATCCGGTTATCCCGTTTTCATGTTATCCCGTTTTATCAATGCATATAAATATATATATATATATATATATATATATATATATATATATGTATATTATGTGATGGTCTTCAAAAATCACATAGAAAAAAGCACTTTAAATTTTTCCCGAATCCAATAACTTTTCAAAAAAACCTTTATTTTCCTTAAAAACCTTATTCGGACTATTACAAGCAACAAAAAAAGTTTTGAGTTTGATTTGAGTGTTAAAATCAAATATTTTTTTTTGTCCAGACATGCCCAGGATTGAACTCGGTCCTTGGGATTATAGAGAATACGCTCTTACCATTGAGCTACTCGGACATATACTAAGAGCTTAGCCGATATTCTATTTTTGGCCAATTTTTTGTTATATTCCCGAATTTTCCAATTTCCGGCGAACTTTCCTAAATTTTGCTTACGTAAAAACCATCCTCGGGCTATTACGAACGTAAAAAAAATATCCAATCGCTCCAGCCGTTCTCACGTATTGAGCTTACATCGACATTTTTATTATATAGATTTTTGAAAAATTGCCGCCATATTCCACATGACATATGTCAGAACTTAGTTTTTCCGATATGCACAAACGATCCCCTATGAAGTATTTTTTGTAATTGATAACAAATTTTGAAATCCACATTCGAAAATGAAATAATAGGTTGAACATTCAGTTGGCTGTGGGATACAAGTAAACAGATCAAAAAAAGGGAAATATACCTTTTGCTATAATATTTGTTTCTTCTTTTTATTCATCTCTCCTAATCTTCAATTCACAGTGTATGTCGCACGAATACGACTTCCGGAAATACCCTGGTCCACACGCGGGGAATTCCATCTCATCTTATCCGATGATGTTTTGCATTTGCCGGAGAATGTGAAATACAACTTTGATCGAGATTCAAATATATATAAGCCTAAAATTCTTCAGTTGGTATATCAGTAGTAAACGTGAACTGACAAAAATGAAATCCTTCATTGTTGCATCATTCTGCTTGGCAGTTGTAGCTTCCTTACCATTGGAAATTTATGAAGATAATAGTGGTGGAGAGTATTATGTTGTTCCTTTGGACCGTCTAAAGAGGTGAGTACCGTTGTAAGGTTTCAGCAAATTCATGAAAACTTTTGAAAATATATATTCTTTCAAATTTATTTAATATTCTATTCAGCTTCAATGGAAAATTAAAGTTTTTTGGGCCTTTAAATTGTATTTCAAAATTATTTTATTTTGATATTTAATCAGTCACTTTTCTTATTCATACACAGAGTTTGATATTGAAAATACCACTTCAACGAAACTGTAAAATTACTACTTTCCAATTGGAATATAGATAAGATGATTATTAGGAGTTTTATAGACGTAGAAGACTTATCCATCGAGGTTTCAGGTTACAACAATATTTCAGTGAGAAATAAAGTATATGGTTTAGCATAATTATATCCAAATGCTCAAACGTTAACACCCACTCATAAACATACTTTCAACACTGCCCTGCACAAAAGCTTACGATACATTGAAAAAAAAATGTTTCAGTTTCCCTTCATATCAATTTAGAGTCGACTACACTCGAAAAACAGACCCGGAAAGATGCACACATTCAGTCGATTTTTATTCTTTACACATATGACATCCAAATTTAAAGATATGCAAATATTAGCAATTTTCTACACACATTCAGCTTTTTTGTTTATTCTCATATTTTATAATAATAATGAACTATAAATTAGTAGTAGATACACACATTCTGGCGTTTTTATTCTTTACACATGGATACAATCACATTTATGGATATGCAATTCTGCAATTTTGTACGCACATTCAGCATTGTTGAAATACAGATTTTGTGGACGAAAAATTTGTAAAGTGATTTTAAAATGTATAATTTTTTCCAGAGACACAACATATGATATCCAAGGCCCTGATCTAAAAGGAGTGATAAAACATGAAGGAACTCTATTGAACGGTGACAACTATCATTTAGATGGCAGTGCGTACGCAGCGAAAGATCTAACCGATCTCAAAGGTCTTCACAAGCCAGAACTTCTTGGAGGCGACTTCAGACTGAAACATGACAACGGTTTATCAGCAGTTTTGGGAGCAGATCATCTACGTGGGGGGCCCACCGATGTCAAAGCTGGGCTCAACTACGATATTTATCATGACAAAAATTTCAATGTCGATCTGGATGCCAATTACAGACGACAGTTTGGTGGACCCTTTGGGGCAGGAAAACCCGATGCTGGTGTTTTCCTTACAGCAACAGGAAGATGGTAGAGAATATATAATATCAAGGAGAAGTTACCAAGACTAGTTATCAAGAATGATCGTAGTTGGTCTATTTATTCGATGTGATATTGCTATTTTTTAGTAACAATTTTTAATAAATGATGCCGTTTTTATATAAAATGTTCGATTATTTCTCATATTGATATATTTTCCAGAGTTTGGATACCCCAAATTTCTTCATTGACATAGAAATATTATCTCATGTGAATTAAAAATATGTTCATCAATTTTTTTCAAGTGGATTATTCTCAATTTTGAAGTAAAAAAAGAGAGTTTCCAAACTCATGGAAAAAACAATATACCAAATTCACATCGATGTCCTGCGAAGACACATGCGCAGATGAATGCATTTTTTTATTTTCATAATGATTTCTTGAGCATTGCCAATAAGTTGAAAGAACTCTTGCATTATGATATAGATTTTCAAATACAATCTATGCGTTAATGTGAGGAAGACAGTTGAGAAACATTGTAAGAGCAACAATAAGAAGAGTTCGCCTTTGTCAGCACCAAGATTGAAGTCACTTTGAACATCTAGAACCCTAAAGATATGTTAATAGGTAGTTTCAATATAATTATTTCATTTTCGAAAGGTGCTTCATTTTAGAAAAGTTCTAACGTTATGGTATTTTCAGTTTTTTATCGAAAGTTTTCTTACAACCTAATAGAGTGCGGTACCAAATGAATCGTAATAAAATCATCTATTTTTTATCCCGACGAGCCACCATGTTGCCATTTGAAAAAAAATTATAATTCATTTTTTCAAATCAAACGTCATATAGCTGAAACATTTTGATCGAAAACAGTAAAGTTGTATTTTTACAAACATTTTAGGACTGAAATTAGTTATTTGAATGTATCCAAAGCCCTCTAGAATAAAAATTTATTTCGTGTAAAAAAAAACGGTTACAAAGAGTAACAAATGATACATGGTTGTATTCTAAATATCATATAGAGACAAAAAAAAACAGAAAATATACCAAGAGTCTCATTTAAAAATCGAAAATTTATGTCATTTCCGGTGAATCCGGAATTTGCATGAAGTTGAGTTACTTGTCAGAAAATGCAGTTTTATGCATTAAACAGATCCTCCAAATTTCATTCCATTACGAAAACAAAAAAGTTATAGGGGCGAGCCACCTTCCGTGTATAGACATATATTCTGTTAGGGTCTTCAAAATCACATAGAAAAAAGCACTTTAAATTTTTCCCGAATCCAATAACTTTTCAAAAAAACCTTTCTTGCCCTAAAAACCGTATTCAGACTATTACAAACAACAAAAAAGATTTCGAGTTTGATTTGAGTGTTAAAATCAAATAAAAAAAATTATTTTTATGTGTGGACACGCCCGGGATTGAACTCGGGCCTTGGGATTATAAAGCGTGCATACGCTCTTTCCAGTGAGCTACTCGGACCGACCTATACTAAGAGCTCAGCCGATAATCTATTGTTGGACAAATTTTTGTTATTTTCCGAATTTTCCATTTTCCAGGCAACTTTCCCATATTTTGTTTCCGTAAAAACCATCTCGGGCTATTACGAACGTAAAAAAAATTGCCAATCGCTCCAGCATTTCTCACGTATTGCGCTTACATTGACATTTTCATTATATATATTTTTGAAAAATTGCCGCCTTATTTCACGTTACATATGTCAGAACTAATTTTTGGGTTTTCTAATATGCAAAAACGATCCCCAATAAAGTATTTATTGTAACTGATAACAAATTTTGGAATCCAGATTCGAAAATGAAATAACATTATTTGCATTTCAAATTTCAACTTTTTAGGTTGAACGTTCGTTGGCTGTGGAATACAAGTAAACAGCCTTTTGCTGTAATATTTGTTTCTTATTTTTATTCTTCACTCCTAATCTTTAATTCACAATTTTGCACGAATAAGACTTCCGGAAATACCCTGGTCCACACAAGGGGAATTCCATCTCATCTTATCACATGTATTGCAATTCCCGGAGAATGTGAAATACAACTCTGATCGAGATTCAGAAATATATAAGCCTAAAATTCTTCAGTTGGTATATCAGTAGTAAACGTGAACTGACAAAAATGAAATCCTTCATTGTTGCATCATTCTGCTTGGCAGTTGTAGCTTCCTTACCATTGGAAATTTATGAAGATAATAGTGGTGGAGAGTATTATGTTGTTCCTTTGGACCGTCTAAAGAGGTGAGTACTGCTGTAAGGTTCCAGCAAATTCATGGAAACTTTTGAAAATAAATATTCTTCCAATTTTTTTATGTTTTCAGCTTTCATGGAAAATAAAAGTTTTTTGGCGTTTGCCTTCCAAACTTATTTTATTTTAATATTTAATCAGTCACTTTTTTCATTCATACACAAAGTTTGATGTTTGAAAATACCACTTCAACGAAACTGTAAAACTACTGCTTTCCAATTGAAATATAGATATGATGATTATTAGAAGTTTTATGGACGAAGGAGACGAGGTTTCGAATTATTACAATATTTCAGTAAGAAATAAAGTATATGGTTGAGCTTAATTACTGGTATATCCAATTGCTCAAATGTTAACACCCCTGCCCTGCTCGATAGGTTACTATACATTGGAAAAAAAACCTTTCAGATTTCCTTCATATCAATTTATAGTCGACTACCCTCGACAAACAAACCCAGATAGATACACACATTCATTTTTTATTCTTCACACATATGACATCCAAATTTATAGATATGCAAACATTCACCATTTTTTTACACACATTCAGCTTTTTTGTTTATTCTCATATTTTATAATATTAACGAACCAAATAAAGAGTGCCCAGATTTTTGAGAAGAGAAATTAATACTAGATACACACATTCTGGCATTTCATTTCTTCACACATGGATACAATCACATTTATGGATATGCAATTCTGCAATTCTGTATGCACATAAAGGCTTTTTGTTAATACAATGATATATAACAATGAACCAAACGGAGGGTAACACAGATTTTGTGGACGAAAAATGTGTTAAGAGATTTTGAAATGTTTAATTTTTTCCAGAGACTCAACGTATGATATACAAGGCCCTGATCTAAAAGGAGTAATAAAACATGAAGGAACTCTGTTAAGCGGTGACAACTATCATTTAGATGGCAGTGCGTACGCAGCGAAAGATCTGACCGATCTCAAAGGTCTTCACAAGCCAGAACTTCTTGGAGGCGACTTCAGACTGAAACATGACAACGGTTTATCAGCAGTTTTGGGCGCAGATCATTTACGTGGGGGACCCACCGATGTCAAAGCTGGGGTCAACTATGACATTTATCACGACAAAAATTTCAATGTTGATCTGGATGCCAATTACAGGCGACAGTTTGGTGGACCATTTGGGGCAGGAAAACCCGATGCAGGAGTTTTCCTAACAGCAACAGGAAGGTGGTAGAAAATATATAATATCGAGGAGAAGATAGTTATTAAGAATGTTCGTAAATGATGATCCATTTATTCGATGTGATATTGCCCTTTGTTAGAATCAATTCTTAATAAATGATGCTGTTTTTATATAAAATGTTTGATTATTTTTTCTATTGATATATTTTTCAAGAGTGTGGATACCTCAGATTTCTTCATTCACATAGAAATATTGTCTCATGTGAATTAAAAATATGTTCATCGATTCTTTTTCAAGTGCATTATTCTCAATTTTAAAGCAAAAAAAGAGTAGTTTCGAAACTTCATGGATAAAACAATATAATCGATTTCCTTCAAAGCACATGCGCAGATGAATACATTTTTTGATTTTCGTACTCCTTGATAATCGCCAATAAGTTGAAAGAACTCTTGCATTATGATATAGATTTTCAAATACAATCGATACGTTAGTGTGAGGAAGTAATGCAAAAATGTAGCAAGCGATTGTTTATCAAATAACGTTTGTCAAGTACTTGATATATCAATGTTTATTGTTCCTGGAATAAGTATTCAAAAAGTATATTTCGAGAACATCGTGAGCTGTCACTACAAAATTCCAATCAATCTATAGTTTATTGCGCCTCCTGAAACGATTTTAGGATATAAATTTCTGAATAAACGAATTTCAGACTGCTGAAGGATTGCAATGACGACTTTGATTCAAGTCTGCTAAAGTGGCATTTTGCGGACTCTTTTCAGTATCCAAAGTTGGAATTTTGTGGAGCTTGTACAATTTTTTTTATTGAATACGTGATAGTTCCACATACTAGTTTGATCGTTTTGCTGTGCATATTGATTAAAAAAAAAATCTCATCAGAGTGTGCAACTATGATTTTATTACGAAATCATATTTCAACTGTTGACAACAGTTATTGGTATTTATATATTGGGAAGGTATTATAGATTCATAGCTTGGCTTCGTTAATTCTTTCCAATGTCCGATGGCACATAACAACCTTGTGTGTCTTTTGTGCACCGTCGATTTCTTTCCCAAGGATGGAATAGAATAGAATATTTATTCATCCTTTGTGTTCATATACATGAAATAGGACATGTAATTAAAGTGTCGAAATAAACCTGAAAATTAAATTATAGTATAACACACATATAAATATATATAAGAAAAAAAAACATACATAGTAAAAAGTAGAATTTCACACGAAATAGCTAAGATAGAACATTCACATACGAAAAATCAATATTTAAAAAATAAACCCCCAGTTCACTCATAACTGAGATACTCAGTGGTGGAGTTAAAACTATGCAATGCAAGTAATTCTCTAACTTTCTTTCTGAATAGGTCGTACGATTGTATATCTTTCAGTTCGGGTGGTAGATGATTGTATAATTTTGTTCCTGCCAGCAAAGGAGTCTCTTCATATAAGCTAGTCGAATGTTTCTGGATCTTAATTTTATCACCATGCCTTGTGGGGTAACGGTGATTTGTCACCATTTCTGGTTGAAGAATTTTTATTTTGTTTAATGCAGCACAAACAGCTATGAATATATATATATATATATATATATATATATATATATATATATATATATATATATATATATATATATATATATACACGGAACAGTTTATGGTGAATATTGCCTGAAGTATGATTTACATGAGTCAGTTCTTTTCAAGTTGAATAAAAGTCTAATAACTCTCTTCTGGGCTACGAATACTCTATTTATTTCAGTGGCTCATCCCCATAAGACGATATTATACGTGATATGTGAATATATGACATCATAATAAACATTGATCAGTTTTTGGTCAAGTTGTTTTTTCAGCTGTAGCAGAGCGAAGTACCCACTTGATAATTTTCTGCATACATAATCAATTTGATATTTCCAGCATAGTGCTTCATTAAGGTGTATACCCAAAAAGTTGGTTTGTTCTGAATGTTCGATAGTGGTAGCATTGACATTAACTCTTATAGGGATTTTTTTTCCAGAAAAACTGCAACATGAGTGTTTTCCTGGCGTTCACTACCAGTTTATTACATTTACACCATGTAGTGAATAGATTTGCTACTTTATTTAGCCTAATTTGGAGTTCTGCAGGACTCTCAGCCTCCTCTGCAATGGAAGTATTACCTGCAAACGAAACTGTGCATTTTGATTTGATATAGGATGGCATATCGTTTACAAATAGAAGAAGAATCAGAGGCCCTAATACTGAGCCTTGAGGATCTCCAACGTCAATTCCATAAATATCCGATTTGGTTTCTCCTAACTCTACCTGTATTCTCCTAGTCTCACTACCGTTGTTTGTTGAAAGCGCAATCTTGGAAAATTTTAAATATACATTTTATAGCTATTGAGTCACCTGAGATCATGAGATGTAGTTTTGATAAACATTATCCTTGGATAATTACTTTACTCCATTTTTCAATGAAAACAACTTCTTTCATTTTGATTAAACCGAAGATATTTTGGAATATGACCGACAATTGCCATCAAATGGTCCTTGAATACCCATTTGTTGTTTGAACATTATGGCACTTGCACAAAATTTTCATGTGAAAAAAAAAATCTAGAGTATTCTACCCTTAAACCAAATCTTTCTCATCATATCTGAAAATGGGCAAATATTTTTTGAAAAATCATTTATTGGTAATCAATTCTAACAAAAAATAAATATATAATAATGATCATCTATGGTAACTAGTCTTCTTCCCTTTTTCCTAAAACCTTCCTGTTGCTGTCAAGAAAACTCCTGCATCGGGTTTTCCGGCTCCAAAGGGTCCCCCAAACTGCCGTCTGTAATTGGCATCCAGATCGATATTGAAGTTTTTGTCGTGGTATATATCGTAGTTGACCCCAGCTTTGACATCGGTGGGTCCCCCACGTAGATGATCTGCTCCCAAAACTGCTGATAAACCGTTGTCATGTTTCAGTCTGAAGTCGCCTCCAAGAAGTTCTGGCTTGTGAAGACCTTTGAGATCGGTTAGATCTTTCGCTGCGTACGCATTGCCATCTAAATGAAAGTTGTCACCGCTCAATATAGTTCCTTCATGTTTCACCACTCCTTTTAGATCAGGGCCTTGGATATCGTATGTTGTGTCCCTGTAAAAATAAAAATATTTTGAAATTATTTTCTACTGGTTGTCTTTTCAAATAATTATAATTTGGTTCTTCATTATTATAAATCGTTAGAGAGTATGTGTGTCAGTTCATTGACCTCACTTTCTCGAAATTATTATCAGGAATTTTTAAACGTACTTTTTATATTTATACCTCCATATTTGTTCTGGGTGGCAGGATAAGGAGTTTTCATGTGATTATAAGTTGTTTATGTTTGAGTTTGAAAACGCCCTCAGTAAATTTTTAATTTGATATGTAACGAAAATGAACAAAATAAGTAGTGCTCCTGAACAACATGTGGTGGCAAGTAGTAATTCCAAATGTTGAATTCAAGTCCTGAATTAAAAAAAAATATCTCATGTTACTAGGGATAGAAAATGTAAAAATTAATAGAAAGAATGTGTGATATTGAATATATTTTACGAGTTTATTCCTGTAGTGTCCAATTAGTTATCAACTAGCAACAATAGCTCTAATTCATCTTACTTTTCAACTCCAAGAATTTTCATGCCACTGAAATTTCTGAAACGCTTCTGCTTTACTCACCTCTCTATTCGGTTCAGAGGAACTACATAATACTCTCCACCACTATTATCTTCATAAATTTCCAATGGCAAAGAAGCTGCAATTGCCAAGCAAAATGATGCAACAATAAAAGTTTTCATTTTTGTATATCAGTTCACGTTCACTAGTGAAATACTAATCGAAGATTGGTTGGATTTTAGGTTTATATATATTTGAATTTCGTTCAAATGGTATTTCACATTGTCTGGCAAATGCTTTGAGTTGGAAGGATAAGATGAAATGGAATTCCCGAGTATCGAGCAGGGTACGGAATAATAATAGTACCTACTTCTTTGGGAATCGTGTTCGTACAATATCATGAACTGAGATAAGGATTGAATTATACAGTGCGGCTTTTTATAGTCTAACTTTCGAACGGTTCGACGTAGAACAATGAAAAAAGGTTTGTATGATATCACCGATACTACTTTTCGAAAAAAAAACAATGTGATTGCCCGATAGATGGCGCGGAGGGATGGTCACATTAACTTCAACATTTTAAATAGCATGAGCGTCATGTGGCACATCGTTGAAAAGATAATTCAATTCTCTTTCCAAAATATCTCATTAATTTTACCATTTCATGGATTTGTTTTTTCACAATGTGCATTTGAAATGTCAGGCAAATGTGCGGATCTGAATGGTACCCTTATCTCGATAACTTTTGAACGGTTTCATATGAAACAATTTGACAACAAATATTTTGAAAGGTATTACCGATCCTACTTTTTGAACGAAGAAACATTACAATTACTCGACAGAGGGCGCTGGGGGCATAACAACTAGAAAATTTCGAGGTCGAGCTGCACACCATTGAAAAGGTCATTCAATTATAGTTTCAAACATGGTTGTTCTACGGAATCACAATTGCGATGAGTAACTCTGAATACGGTCAATAGAGAAAGATTCATTACTTTAATGATTTTTCGAATTCGTTTCAAAGCTTAATTGGGTAGAATTTTGAAACCATACATTATAGAAATCTGAGGCGCCAGATTTAAGCTCCGGTTTTCGGCAGGTAGGGGTTCAAACCACACATATGACAGTTTTTTTTTAATTTTTTCCTTCGAAATTGAGAAATTGCTTTGTTTTGGGACCAATATTCTTCCCAATACAAATCATGTTTCATTTCTTAGAGCTGGCAGCAGTAAACCTGGGCGATCGAGTAACAGAATGAAATGTTTTTAATATGTTAGCACTTACAGAGACCATAAAAAAAATCATTTAGTGCCTGGGCAGAATTTGTTCACGAGTTTTGTTTGCTCTCTAGATATGATAGCTGAATGTTTCTAGATGGTTGGTTGGTTGAAAGCTGACGAGCCAGAGACAGGGTTGGCACTTAGCTTCCCTTGACATGCGACCAGCTGGGGTCTATTGTATCACTCTGTCGTCAGTGGTTCCTCATTCAAACAGGTTTGTGCCTTCAATTAGGTTTAGAAGCCTGTTGATAAGGTTCTTCGGGAAACAAATGGAATATCTGCTAAGCTCTTGTGTCAGAGTAGCTCAGTGGTTGGAGCATATGCTCTGTAATCCCAAGGGGAAAATTAAAAGTGCTTTTTTTCTCTGGATTTTCTGAAGACCATAACACGATTCGAGCGATAGGTACGCGTAATTCTTTGGTCATGGAGAAGTTTTCAGGAATAACAGGATAACGGGAAAATGGGATAACAGGAAAACGACATAACGGGAAAACGGAATTACAGGAAAACGGGATATTGGGAAAACTGGATAATGGGAAAAAACCAAGGGGGGAAAAGGAAGGAAAAAAAAAAGGAAAGGGTTGGGACAAAGATAAGGGAATAAGAGAAACAAAAGGAAAAAAAGTAGGGAATAAAAAAACGGGAAAATGGGATAACGGGAAAACGGAATAACGAAAAGCAAGTCAAGAGTCAAAAGCATAATCTAGATGGAACAACACACAGAAAATATTGGAAAAAATAAATTATTCGCAGACAGGAGTTTTCCGGAAAAAATGTTAGGGAATATAGAAATTTGGACAGGACAATGTCTGTCGGGTCAGCTAGTTGATAATACATTCGTAGCATTTTCTCTATTGGAAACAGTCTTTTCCTGAGGAATTTTGTATAAATTATTATTATTTCCGGGCTGATCTCTCCAAAGGGCGTCACAGTCGAAGATAATATAAGAGGATGTTTCCTCCTCTTCATCACATAGCCTACACTCCACGGTTTCCCTGCGTACTCCCATGGTGTTCAGGTGTTTTCTTAGGCCGCAGTGCCCAGTAAACAGACCTATTATTATACGAGCCTTCGTTCTATTCAGGTTCAGAAGGTCAGCCGTCAGGGTCCGGTTTGGATGCCCTACCATGACATTGCTGTGTATTTGCCCGACAGTTTGATCCCAATATTGTTGGTGTCTTCTTTTTATCCACTCGTTGATCATGGTCCTGCATCGGTTTTTGCTAATCCCATGTACAGATTCTGGCCCTGTGAATAGCGTTTCAGATGCTTGTCTAGCTAACTGGTCCGCTTCGACGTTGCCTTCAATGCCTCTATGACCTGGCACCCTCATTAAGGTGACCAGCTCGATGAGGTTCTGGAGGCAGTCCCAGACCAGTTTGGACATTATCTGTATAGAGTTAAGTGCTTTGATAGCACTTTTACAGTCAGATAGAATGTAGATGTGTTTTTTCCTATAACCACTTTCTAGATTCTTCTGAATGCATACCATAATAGCATGTGTTTCAGCTTTAAATATAGTGAAGCATTTGCTAAGTGGTATTATGTAATCCATTCTTGGCCTTACCCCATGTATTCCTGCTCCCGTTCCTTCAACTGTCTTTGAACCGTCTGTATACCAGACTATGTCCGCAGTTGATTGTGATGCTATTCGGGGCCCATCCAGATCCATCAATTCGTGTTTCGAATGGTTTTTCGAATGAGTATAGGGGTTGCATGTAGTCTGAAATTATTTCGAGTTCTTCGATGTTGATAACATGAGTGATTCTGGTATGTCCAGTTGTTCGGATTCTCCAGTTTTTTGTTTGTTTCAGTCTATATGCACTCATCCTGGTCTCTCCAATGACATGTAAGTCGAGGGTTTCGAGGTTTGGGATGATATTCATTTCGAGGTTTGGGATGATATTCATTGCAGCTGTTGGAGTGCTATTCATTGCACCCGTGATACAGAGACAGGCAAGCCTCTGGAATTTCCCAAAGTTGATTTTTGCCTGTCTTCGATTTGTTTTTGGCCACCATAAGAGTGAGCCATAAGTTATTCTTGGTCTTATTATTGCTGTGTGAAGCCAGTGCATGGCTTTCGGTTTGAGCCCCCAGGTTTTTCCCAAAGCTCTCCTGCACATCATGAAGGTTATCTCGCTTTTATTGGTTACATGTTGAAGATGCGGGTTCCAGGTTAGTTTCTTGTCAAGAATGAATATTGGTCCCAAAACAAACCACCTCTCAATTTCGAAGGAAAACATGAAAAAAAAAGTCAGGGTGGGGTTTGAACCCCTACCTGTCGAGTTCAAATCTACTTCGAGAGATAGTATTTATCAAAAGTATATTATTACATTGGTATGGTTGCTTTTTCCGAAAAAAGGCCATACAAAACTTATGCACATTTGCCTAGGCAGCACATTATTTTTCTTATGTTTGCTGTGAGTACTAACATTTTAAAAATATATCATGCTGTTACTGGATTGGCCAAGTTTTCTGCAGCCAGCTCTCAGCCTATTACAGAACAAGATAAAATTGAATTAATTTTCATATGCGGGGACAACTACAGAAGTAGTGGAGAATCTGCAGAAATATTCAGTCAGAGGCATACAGACAGGAACATTAATTATTCTACTGTTTCAAGAGTACCAGGGAAATGCAGAAAAACTGATTCTGTCGATAATTTATACAAAATTCCTCAGGAAAAGACTGTTTCCAATAGAAAAAATGCTACGAATGTATTATCAACTAGCTGACCCGACAGACATTGTCCTGTCCAAATTTCTATATTCCCTAACATTTTTTCCGGAAAACTCCTGTCTATTTTCTGTGTGTTGTTCCATCTAGATTATGCTTTTGACTCGCTTTTCGTTATTCCGTTTTCCCATTATCCCATTTTCCCGTTTTCCCCTTATCCCGTTTTCGTGTCATCTCATTATCCCGTTATCTCATTTTCCCGTGATCTTATTTTCCCCTTACCGCATTTTCCCATTATCCCGTTATTACTTTATTCCCAATATACTTTTTTCCGTTATCCCGTTATTCGGTTATTCCGTTATTCCCGTTATCTAGTTTTCCCGTTATCCCGTTTTTCTGTTATCTCGTTGTCTCCCTAACCCGTTTTCCCGTTATCATGTTATTATGTTATTCCTGTTATACCGTTTTCCCGCTATCCCGTTATCCGGTTATCCTATTATTCCTATTATCCAGTTTTCCCAATATACCGTTTTCCTGTAATTCCGTTTTCCCGCTATGTCATTTTCCTGTTATCCCATTTTCCCGTTATCCTGTTATTCCTGAAAACTTCTCCATGACCAAAGAATTACGCGTACCTATCGCTCGAATCGTCTTCAGAAAATCCAAAGAAAAAAAGCACTTTTAATTTTTCCCTTGGGATTACAGAGCATATGCTCTAACCACTGAGCTACTCTGACACAAGAGCTTAGCAGATATTCCATTTGTTTCCCGAATTTTCCAATGTCCGGGCAACTATCCTAAATTTTTTTTTTTTCGTGTAAACCATCCTTGGGCTAGTACGAACATAGAAAAAAAAACAAATCGCTACAGCCGTTCTCACGTTTTGCCCTTACATCGATATGTTTATTAACAAGATTTTTCAAAATTGCCGCCATTTTTCATGTGACATATGTCAGAACTGATTTTTAGGTTTACCGATTGCAGAAACGATCCCCTATAATGTATTTTTTGTAACTATGATAACATTTACATTCGAAAAGGAAATAACATTATATGTTTCAACTTTTTAAGTTGAACGTTCAGTTTGTTGTGGGATGCAAGTAAAACAGATCGAAAAAAGGGAAATACCCCTTTTGCTATAATTTTTGTTTCTTTTTTTTATTCATCATTCCTAATCTTCAATTCATAGTAGTGCACGAATACGACTTCCGAAAATACCCTGGTCCACACGCGGGGAATTCCGTCTCATCTTATCCGATGTATTGCATTTGCCGGAGAATGTGAAATACAGCTTTGATCGAGATTCAAATATATATAAGCCTAAAATTCTTCAGTTGGTATATCAGTAGTAAACGTGAACTGACAAAAATGAAATCCTTCATTGTTGCATCACTCTGTTTGGTAGTTGTAGCTTCCTTACCATTGGGAATTTATGAAGATAATAGTGGTGGAGAGTATTATGTTGTTCCTTTGGACCGTATAAGGAGGTGAGTACAGCTGAAGGGTTTGAGCAAATTCATGAAAATTTGGAAGATATATATAATCTATATATACAACTTCACATATTTCCCAAGGGAATTAAATTCATTTTGGTGTTTGTCTTCAACATTTATATACAGAGTGACCCATTTGAAAGCGAGCCACCTCTCTAAATCTCTTATTTATTATCCGATTCAGGAGTTTTTGTTCCAGTAGATAGAGCATCAATAGTTCTAGTTGAATGCCATAAATTCCAAATGAAAATAAAAATTTCACGGCCTACTTTTCAAGGTCAAAAATCATACTAGCGTTTTTTTTTAATAAATAAAAAATCTATGTGGTATATGTTATGTCTCTTAGAACACAGCAGTTTGTTGTCAAAGAATAGAAATGCACATCATTACATCCAATAATGTATTTACCAATATTAATAACATAAAAGTTCGATACATGTATCGTATCGTTTTCTAATGTTAACCATAACATTCGATAATTGGTTTGGGGTGATATCTCTACAATCCTGTCCTATTCTTTCACGCAGTTTCTCTTTGCTCGTTGGGCAAGTTTTGTTAACTTTTTCTTTAACGAAGCCCCATCAAAAAAAATCCAATGGAGTCAAGTCCAGGGATCTGGGGGAAAACTCGATCAATGCACTATTTCACCCTAATTATCCACCGATTAGGAAAATTTTCTTCCAACCAATCTCTCACAATCCTGCTATTGTGGATGGAACAGCCATCTAATTGAAATAGAAGATGAGCCTCTTCTGCCAGTGGAAGTTCATCCATAGCGTTGGAAAATTCGTTTTTCAAAAAATTCAAAAAAATTTGACTATTCAAATTGCTTTAAAAAAAAGGGGCCAATTATTTTGGTATGTAATATTCCACACCAAACATATATTTTTTGTGAGTACTGTCTTCTGCAATTCATTCTCCAATGTGGATTTTCTTCCGTCCGGTACCTTGTATTTTGAGAATTAACTTTTCCATTGGTTGTGAATGTTGCCTCGTCACTGAACAAAATTTTTTTCAGAAAATTCCTGTTATTTAGATATTCTTCTTGAGCCCATGAACTATACTCCATCCTCTTTTCATTTTCGCCTTTTTCTAGGGTGTGAAGAAACTTTGATTTGAAAGGCTTCATCTTATTATATTTCCTAAGATTTCTCCTTATTGTTTCACGCGGTAAGTTAATGTCCAAACTTGCAATTCTCACAATTGTTTTCGGATTAATATTAAAATAATTTCTTATTCGTTCAGAATTATTTCATCTCTGTCTTTGTACAATATTACTATTCTTCAGAATATTTCGACGCTCCGGATGTATGTTATTGAAAATTCTACATACTTCCCTTTCGGATCTGTCGTTGTTACCACGAAGTCTTACTATTTCAATTTTCTCCTGCAAAGTCAAAATATCACCCATACTCCTTCATTAGTGTAGGTAATCGAGGAGTTATAAACTTCACTATTAACACTAACAAATTTGTGTCTTTTCGTCTATTGTTCTGATGACTTGTCATCTCTATAGAAACTAAAGTAGATGTAGCCTCCTAATAAAAATAATATTTTTGAAATGTGGTATCCCAAGCATGTTTGAATGAAACCAAGATTGATATTTGGAATAACTGTCAACCACCAAAGAGGAACTGCGTGAAAGAATAAGACAGGCTTGCACAGATATTACCCCGAACCAATGATCGTATGTTGATCGAATCTTATGGTTAGTTAGCATTAGAAAATGGTAGAATAAATGTATCGAATTAAATCGGGATTTGGTTGAAAAGTACGAACATTAATCACTCTCATTTCAATCCATTCTTTTGTTGTAGTTCATTTATATTATCAATATTGGTTATCATTGATTATCGAATATTGATTACTATTTGATGTAAAGATGTACATTTAATTTCTTTGGCAAAAAACTGCAGTGTTCTGATGGACATAACTATCTCCTATACCATGGAGTTACGTTTGGAAGAAACATAATTCGACGCAAGTTTGAATAACTGCTGTTTACAAACTCGACTGCTAACGACCTGAAAGAGCATTTCAAACGATATTTTTAACAAGATGTTGATTTATATGACGACTATTCGAAATATTTTGATAAAGTGATATGAATTTTACTTATGCCATATTTCTGTTGAAAAAAATAATTTAATTGTGAAATTTTGGTCACACCCACTTGTGGCCGTGAATTTTTATTTTTTTTTTCTAATTTATGGCATTCAACTTGAACTATTGATGCTCTATCTACTGAAAAAAAACTCCTGAATCGGTTAATAAATAACAGTTTTAGAGAGGTGGCCCGCTTTCAAATGGATCATTCTATATATATATATATATATATATATATATATATATATATATATATATATATATATATATATTATTCGCAACTTTTTTATTTAAGCATTGGGATGTTTCAAAATACTGCTTCGAAGGAACTGTTGAACTACTCAAGAGTTTGAGATAAATTGGAGAAAAATACGTTTCAGAATTTATTCATATCTATTTAGAGCCGACGATAGTCGACGAACAGACACAGATTCAAGCACATATTCAATCATTTTCATTCCTTACACATGGAGACATTCACAGTTACCTATAGATATACAATTCTGCATTTTTTACACATTCAATGCACTTTAAGCCTTTTCGTTAATTCTCATAGTTCATAATCATAAATCAATATTATCTCTAACAATACAAATGAAAATATTTTAATAAGTGCATTATATAGATCACCATCAACAAACGTAGATGAGTTCAATCGCCACTTGCAACTTTACTTTGAATCACTTGATATCAAAATTAATAACTATAATATATTCATTGGTGATGTAAATATTGATATTCTCGAAATGGATGATCAAACACAAGATTATTTGAGTATATTGAGTGAGTTTGGATACGTTTCTATGATTAATACTCCAACAAGGGTACAAGGAAATAGTAGCTCATGCATCGACCATATCTTTATCAAACCAAAGTATAACAATATTGATAATTTACTGCCTCTCGTTATACAAACATGTATCACAGATCACTTCACTACAATTCTTCAGATTATCCTCGTAAGTCGCAAAAGTTAAAATCGATAATGCGATATACAGAACAGATATTAACTACGACAAATTGAAAGCCAACTTCCGAAATTTTTGCTGGATCGTGTACACAGAAGCAGACATCGAACTAGCAACAAAGAAATTCGTTGACATTACTATAGATATTGTTGGTAATTGTACAAAAACAGTGAGAACGAAAAGGAAACATCACAAAAGGCACCTTGGATGACAAACGCTATAATTCACATCGGTTAACAAAAAATGAAATGTTTAAAAATCTCCAAAAAAACTCTAATGATCTCAGATTGAAAGGTATATATATGAACTATAAAAATAAATTAACAACTCTAATAAAAAATACAAAACAAGTATATTACGAGAACATTATAAAAGACAATAAAGGCAACCCAAAAAAACTCTGGAAGATTGTTCAAAACCTAACAAAAAGCCAGAAAAAATATGAAAAAGTAACAAATTTAAAAAGTGAAACCGGAGATGACATCACTGATACGGAGGACATTGCAAATGAGTTCAACAAAACATTCACAAACATGGGAAAAAAATTGGCACAAAATATAAAAATTGACAAAACGGTATGATTTAAAAAATACAGAAACTTGAATTCATTTGTTATGCTTGACACAAACCACCAGGAAATTCAAAGTATAATTCGGGAATTGAAAAATAATAAATCACCTGGCTATGATGATTTGAAATCGGAAACCCTCAAATCTATATCTGAGTATCTTGTGGAACCATTGGTGTACCTTATAAACAAATAAATGTCAATGGGAATCTGGCCTTCTGCGTTTAAGGACACAATCATTATCCCAATATACAAGAAGGGTGAAATTGCCTTGGCCAGTAACTATGGACCAATATCGCTCATAACAAACTTTACCAAAATATTTGAGAAAGTATTAAAAAATAGACTAACATCATACCTCAACCGCTACAAAATTTTATCTGATAAGCAATTTGGTTTTAAAGAAAAAGTATCCACACAAGATGCCATCACATACTTGACGAATAAAGTATTTTCTGCTCTCGATAAAAGTATGCCATGTCTGTGCTTATTCATAGATCTGACCAAGGCATTTGACACCGTTAGTCATCCACTACTTCTAGAATCTTTAGAAGATATTGGAATAAGAGGAAAACCCCTGCAGTTGTTTGGAAGCAACATTTCAAACAGAACTCAAAGTGTCAGAATTGGGAATACATATGGCAATAAATTACCTATAGAATATGGAGTTCCCCAGGGTACAGTCCTGGGTCCAATTCTATTTTCAATATATATCAATAACTTGTACATTATGGAAAGTAGAGGTGAAGTCATAGGTTTTGCAGATGATACGGCTATTTTTTACAGAGTGACTAGCTGGAACGAATTACAGATCAAAGTTCAAAATGATATTTCACATATCAAACATTGGTTTATCAAAAATTATTAACCATGAACTTGGAAAAAACTCAGTATTTGCCATTTACCTGCTATGAATCTAACAAGCCAGAATTCAATTCCATAGATATAGGTGAGAAATTATCGAACCGGCGTATACTACCGGCAAAAAGTGTCAAATACTTAGGAATTTTTATTGATGACCATTTAAGATGGGATGTCCATATTCAATATACAATAAAAAAATTACAGTTCATACTATATAAATTCAGATTTCTATGTGGTATATTACCTAAGAAAGAGCTGACAGTTGTTTATTTTGCACTTGTCGACAGTCATTTGAAATATGGGATACTGGTTCGGGGAGCAGCACGCAAAAAACATATAACCCCTCTAGGAATTTTACAACGAAGATTCTTGAAACTACTGCTGCATAAAAAAAGAGACTACCCAACAGAGCTCACATATAAAGAATCTGGAGAATTTGATTTGAGGCAGGAATTCTTCTATAAATGTATGATCAACTATCATGCAACCAATAAAACTGAAAATCGTATACATGAATACAACACACGTCAAAAAGATCTACATCCCATTCCGTTCATGACTAAATCAATCGGTCAAAGATCAAACGAGTTTTTGGCCCCAAAACTTTTCAATATTCCCCCGAATGTAGTAAAAAACCAGCTTAGAAACTTATTCAAAAAAAAATTGAGATTATATATACTGGACACTCCTAGAATTATGGTACACAATTCAATAGAAACGTCAGTAGGATAGAGTTAAATGAAAAAGTACATATTATATCTTTATTTAAATATCCCTCATTTGATCCAAATTGGAATAGTAGACGGAACTTAGTGATAAATATGAACACTATCATTATCATAATGCTTATTTTTCATCGTTTAATGTTTATTATTTATTGTTCATAATTTACTGTTTACTGTCCATTGCCCATTAATTAATGTTTTTAAGATTATACATTTCATAATTTATATTTTACATGTTGCATTTCACATTTTACATTGTACATTTTAAACTCTACATTTCATATCTTACATTTTATATTCTATATTTTATATCCTACATTTTAAATTATACATTTATATTTTATAATTATGTAATAGTATAGTAAGTAGTATAGTTCAAATTGTTATTAGGCACATTCTATATCACCCGACGCTGATTTGCTTGGTTTTGTTTGCTTCACTAAATTTTTTTTTTATTGTTTTTTTATATATATTTTTTATTTATAAACATTTGATTTGATATTTTCTTCGCGAAACAAGTGCTTGCACTCATCGCTAAAACGCATTATTCACTTCTGCCATGTAACTATCCAATTTTTTGTATTTGTATTTATTGAGTGAATAAAGTTATTATTATTATAATAATAAAAATGAACCTTAGGGAAAGCACAGATTTTGTGAAAAAAAAATTTGTAGATTTTGAAATGTTTCATTTTTTGCAGGGACACAACATATGATATCCAAGGCCCTGATCTAAAAGGAGTGATAAAACATGAAGGAACTCTATTGAGCGGTGACAACTATCATTTAGATGGCAGTGCGTACGCAGCGAAAGATCTAACCGATCTCAAAGGTCTCCACAAGCCAGAACTTCTTGGAGGCGACTTCAGACTAAAACATGACAACGGTTTATCGGCGGTTCTGGGAGCAGATCATCTACGTGGGGGACCCACCGATGTCAAAGCTGGGCTCAACTATGACATTTATCACGACAAAAATTTCAATGTTGATCTGGATGCCAATTACAGACGACAGTTTGGTGGACCCTTTGGGGCAGGAAAACCCGATGCAGGAGTTTTTCTAACAGCAACAGGAAGGTGGTAGAAAATATAGAATATCAAGGAGGAGATACCAAGACTAGTTATCAAGAATGTTCGTAGTTGATCTATTTATTCGATATGATATTGCCATTTGTTAGAATCGATTTATAATAAATAATGATATTTTTCTATAAAATGTTAGATTATTACTCACACAGAAATACTTTTCCGGAGTTTGTATACCCCAATTTCCCATTGACATTGAAATATTGTCACATGTGGGTTGAAAGTATGTTCATTAAGTCTATTATTCTCAATTTTGAGGTAAAATAATGGAACAAATGGGTTCGAAAATTCATGGAGAAAACAATATACCGGATTTCCGCTGATTTTCTGCAGAGATCGGGAAGACACATGTACAGAAAAAAATATTTTTTGATTTTCATAATTACTCTTTCAGAATCGCTGGTGAGTCAGAAGAACACTTGCATCACATTTTCAATTACTATCTATACGGTAGTGTGAGGAAGTTGTGTTGAAATGTAGCAAGCGATTGTTTTTCAATGACACGTTTGTTAAATACTTGAAATATGTACTGTTCCCGAAATAAGTAATCCAGGAGGACTTTTCGAAGAGAACTTGTGCTGTCACTACAAAATTTCAGATAATCCATAGCTTATTGGTCTCCCGAAATGTTTTTAGGATATCAATTATAAATTTTCTGAATAAACAAATTTCAGTCCGCTAAAGTGTTGCCATGATGACTTCAAGTACAAGTTCGCTAAAGTGGCATTTTGTGGACTCTTTTTTCATTATCAAAAGTGGGCATTTTGTAGAGCGTGTACTGAAAATTGTTATTTGTGATAGAAGTGTTGAAAGTGTGGTTGATCCACGCGCTAACCCTTGTTTCGCAATATTCCTCACTTACAAAATAAAAACACTTTCAACAAATGTACCATACAATATTTTTTTTACAACTGTAACTGATAGTAAAAAAAGAAAATAAAACGTAATTTCAATTAACTTCTGTAGGATTCGAACGTGATATCTCTGAAAAAAAAACAAGAAATTCTAAAAAATTTACAAAAATTAAAAGGATCGAAAGTCTCTATCTCCCAAGATCTGACAGAGATCCAAAGGAAAGAGAAGAAAATTCTAAGAACTCATCTCCTTCAAGCTAGAGCAAATACTAAGGATGAGTGCTACATAAAAGGCAATAAACTCTACGTGAATCATACTGCATACACTGTTGAGGAGTTGCAGTACGAAAATAATTCATCCCCAAAAAACAACAGTGCTCCTCCAACGCCAACTGTACAGAACCCTACTGACCCAATAATAAAACACATTTTACAGTTATCTGAAAATCCCAAAGAAAAAAAAGCAATTGGAATCACAAAAGAACGAGAAAATTTCACCACAATTGAAGCACATCAAATGACTCCAAAAACAGGCACGATCAGGAAGTTGAATAAACCAATCCAAGAGCCCTTGCCTGGAGCTGGAAAAAGTAGACTCAGTTCTAATAGATAATCTGAAAGAAGAAACAAAATTACTGGGGGCTAATTTTAGAACTTTTACAAATTTAAAACTTTCTAGGCTAAAATTCTACAATTCTACAAATTTATAATTTATCTTTTATACCATGCTATAATTTCAAAACAGTTTGAATAGTAAGCAAATACGACTATCAACTATGAATAATTACTCAAGAGATTGATTTGTTGAAAATATAAACAGGATGTTCATAAAATCACATGTGGAATCATCTGCGACTGGAAGATAAACTTCAGTCACTATCTTCCATCGTCAAGATAACCTCTTATGGGGTATTCATGTTGAAAAGGGAAACATTCTCAATTGAATATTGATAGAAAGATTTTTAGACATTCTCAAAAAATAACTTCATTCTAATCGTGGATTTTTCAATTCACAAAAAAATCTTTCTATCAATATTCAATTGAGAATGTTTCCCTTTTCTACTCAAGAGACTTTCAACCAAACATAATCAAATCAAAATTGGTCGATAATTTAGTCCAGCTGAATACTGAACTCACAAATAATACAGTCAATTTAAAGATTTTTCAGATGAATATACGAGGACTACAAAAAAATATAGAAGAACTTGAAATAAATCTGGATCAGCTATCAACCAAATTTGATATCATCATCCTTACTGAAACGAGAATTATTGAAGATAATACTTTCTCCACTTGGAATAATATAATATGATATATAATGGGGTAGAATAAACCAAAACGATGGTACTGTTATATATTGAACCAAAGTATTCCATACAATAACAAAATTATCATACTCTCACAAATCAGAGCGATAGAAATAACATTCATGTTCGAAAAGATGAACATTAAATTGATTGCTATATATCGACCTCCTTCTACAAACGTCGATACTTTCATAGACAGTTTGGCACTGTATTTAGAAAATTCACAAAATATTGATACTCATATATTCACAGGAGATATTAATATTAATATCGAGGAAACTGAAAGCAACTCAGTTAATAATTACCTGAGTATTATGAGCATGAATGGATTTCAATATTCATTTTAATGACTTTCCAGAACCTACTTCCTACTCTAAATCCTGTATAGATCACTTTTTTGTCAGAGACCCACAATCATGCTTCAAATATAAATCGATTATTGGTGACCTCCATATCACAGACCACAGTTCCATTATACTCCAAATAATAAATCATGAAAAAGACAAAATTAACCATAAGGAAAGTAGGTACAAATATTTTCTAGATCACAAAAAACTCATAAATAATATGCAAAGAGAAAATTGCTCAACAGTCTATTTATCAGGAAATCTCGATAAAGCAACTGATAATTTCATAGAACTTATCAAAAAAATAACAGAACAAAGCACAAATAAAGTAAAAATCAAGAAAACAGAAACCAAAAGAAATCCTTGGATGACAAATCATCTTTAAACAAAAGTACAGAAAAAAATAATTTATATAAAATATGGAAAAATAACCCATCAGAATATAACAAAGAAAGATTCAGAAAATCATAAGATGATCTAGACCGTTCAATCCAAGATGCAAAGAAAAACTTTTATCGGAAAGAAATAGAAAATAATAATAGAAGAAATAATCTGCACTGAAGATGGTGAAATAAGCAAAGATAAGAAAGTTATTTCAAATTGTTTTGTTGATAATTTTTCAAATGTCGGCGAAAAGTTGGCACAAAAATTATCCAGAAAAAACAAAATTATTCTTTTCCCAAAACCAACTCTTTTTTCTTGGAAGAAGTAACAAAATCAGCAATAATAGAAACAATAGAAAAACTAAAAAACAAAAAGTCTCCAGGCATTGATGGTATTAAATCCGAAACTTTAAAACTGATTGCACAATATATTGCAGAACCCCTTCTTTATATAATAAACCGGACATTCCGTACTGGAAACTGCCCTGACGCTTTCAAAACCGCTATAATAACACCTGTCTTCAAAAAAGGAAACAACCTTGAAGTTGAAAACTTCCGACCAATATCTCTGATATCCAATATTGCGGAAATCTTTGAAAAACTACTTAAAATGCGAATCGATAAATATCTCAGTAAATACAACATATTATCAGAAAAACAATTCGGTTTCAGAGAAAGCGAATCAACACAAGACCCAATGAATTTCTGACATCAAAAATAAGTAAATATTTGATAAGAAGTCTCCAGTCCTATGCATTTTTGTTGACCTTGCGAAAGCATTCGATACTGTAAGCCACTCCCAACTACTAGAGATATTAGAAGGACTTGGATTTAGGGGAGCATCACACGATTCACTAAATAGTTATCTCAGTAATAGAAATCAGTATGTGAAAATAGGTGATGAAATCAGTGAAAAGAGAACAGTCAAGTATGGTGTTCCTCAAGGTACTGTCCTGGGTCCGATTCTTTTTAATATATATTTGAACGATCTCTATAAACTACAGATAGAAGGAGACGTAATTACCTTTGCAGACGACACCGCAATCATATACAAAGCTGACTCCTGGAAAGCACTCAAAACCTCTACAGAAATTGATTTCAAAATTATTATGGAATGGTTTGATAGCCGTCTGCTTTCCATTAATGTTGATAAAACTATTTACGTTCCGTTCACCTCATACGCAAAGTACTTACCCACATATTACAACCTGAACATTTCTACTAGAAATGACAATTTTAATATAGGTATTTATGTTGACAGTAATTGGGACATCCATGTCAATTATGTCGTGAAAAAAGCCAGATATGTACTGTATAAGATGAGATATTTCTGTAAAATATTCAATATTAAATACTTACGGATACTATACTATGCACTCTTTGAAACCCACCTCAATTATGGGATAATTGCATGGGGAGCTACAACAAAAAATCATATTTCGCAGCTAGAAATTATTCAACGAATGGCAATCAAAAGTATGTATAAAAAACCATATACCTACCCCACAGAGGACCTACATAAGGATACCAAAATTATGGACATATTCTTCCAAACAGTAACTAGACAACACCTTAATAAACACGAATTAATACCAATTAACCACACTCATGCTACTCGACACAGAAATAACTCAGTATGTGTACCAAAACCCGAAAAAAATATCTTACGACGGTCATATGTTCACTTGGGACCAAAACTATAAAACTCTATACCACCAGAATTGAAAGAAATTAACTCTACTTCACTCTTTAAAAGACACTTGAGGAATTGGATGACACAAACAGACAGACTGAAAATCCATCAACTTCTTGACCTGACTTTAAGGTTAACTTTCTGAAAAGAAATTGGCAATTTTATGAATACAGTGATAAAATTGTATAGTATATATGTTTGTATTTCATATTGTATTATTTTAATATTATGTGTATATTTATATGTATATAATTGTTATGTAAATATTTGTATTCTATGTATTATTATTGCTATTATCATCATTAATTTCAAAATAAGTTATCCCATGTCAAATTTTTATTCTCTTAAATATTTCTGTACTATTCCATAAACACAGTTATTATTATAATTCCACCATGTACCCACCCCATACCCATGCTCGAGGGCAACCTTTTATGGGTTAACTATATTTATTCCTCTACACCCATATACTATTATGAACAAATGTATATCACTACCGAAGGGAAATAAATATATTATTATTATTATTAACTACAAAGCAGAGGCTCCAGCCAGTTGAGCTAACAAATCACTTGGTGATAAATTCTGTATTCTGTATTTTCAGTAATATCTACTAGAAATTAAAAACTAAACAAAAAAAAAGTTTTTAGAGGATTTGAAGACTTCCCAATCCAGATTTTATTTAATAAATCACTATGGTATAGCAAGTAATTCAAAATTCTAATTAGTGATTACAAATTAATAATAGTGCCCAGCTTCTTTGTGATAGTACCTGTAACTGCTGCACATATACCTATAATGGAAGTTGAATTTGGAAATTATGATTAAGATTGCTCTCTTCCACTAGAAATTCAAGAAACTGCAAATAAAGCAACTATGAATCTTCTGACTGAAAAATCACGTTATCAATATGTTTTTACCTTCAATGGATTCACCTAATGGAGTCAAAGGAAGAAAGATGAAGGCAAGTTCACTGATAGCATACTTTTAGTTTTTTTCGGAGAAAAATCGAAGTTATAGAAGTCATCAACTCTGTCGTCTAAATTCTCTAGGATATATCAGAATCAGAATCAGTTGATTTAAGCAGTTGTAAATTGATAGCATTCTTGAAACAAGAGAGTGTCGGATGAGTCCGAGAAATTCTAAAATTCTGACAGGACAATTCCACAGATTTTTTAATGAAGCCCCTGATACCGAATATCTTATGAATTACTAATTCATACCTCAGACACCAAAAGGGAATATTCAACAAAGTTCTTGAATCGTTGGAAACTACATGAATCTTTACCGTGAATATGCTGCATTACGCCCAACTTCCATAACTCATCGTCGGTTTTTCCTGATTTATTCTAACAAATGCATTTCCCAACCAGTTGGAATAAATACTTTTGGGCAGACAATTTCTGATATTACCATATCAGCAGCAGTTTACCGCCAATTGTTTTCGAAGATTTTTAACATCTTTGTTAGCAAATTCAGAAGCAAATTTTACTACGATAAAACGACATTGAGGATGGAGGTCCTCAACCGTAGCTAGTTACATCGAGGATTCCATTGAGAATAAAAATAAATTTTGTGATAAAATCCTGGTACAATTACTAGTTCATTCTCTGCACCTGCATTATTTGGCTATCCCACTTCAGTAGCACCCTCATTAGTTAGCGATGAGGAACATTCTGCAGTAGATTGGAATACTTCCTCAGTTACTTCTCGAGGATTCCATTGAGAATAAAAATAAATTTTGTGATAAAATCCTGGTACAATTACTAGTTCATTCTCTGCACCTGCATTATTTGGCTATCCCACTTCAGTAGCACCCTCATTAGTTAGCGATGAGGAACATTCTGCAGTAGATTGGAATACTTCCTCAGTTACTTCTCGAGGATTCCATTGAGAATAAAAATAAATTTTGTGATAAAATCCTGGTACAATTACTAGTTCATTCTCTGCACCTGCATTATTTGGCTATCCCACTTCAGTAGCACCCTCATTAGTTAGCGATGAGGAACATTCTGCAGTAGATTGGAATACTTCCTCAGTTACTTCTCGGGGAATTAATATTACCAATTGTTCAAACTGCCAAATGAATGTTGATTTTTATAAATAATTCGTCATAAGTAGATTACTGATTATTATTATTATAACAGATTCATATTATTGAGTGTCTACCATCATTTTACTTTGAACACTAGTGTTGAAAAGATTTTTAACACAAGTGTTAGAAGTGATTTCGACACATTATGTGGAAACGTCTGTTTTTAATTCATATGAACTAAATTTATAAAGAAATAAATATTCCTCATTGGATTAGGCAACTATGATTCCACTACAAAATCATTTTTCAACTATTGGCAACAGAGCACATGAATGTTACGATATTTTTAACGTAACGTCAATGGATAAGTTTACATTTTTAGAGTTATTGGTGTTTATATATTGAGAAGTTACTAAAGATAATTAGTAGATTTCAGCCACGAAAAATTGAAAAATGTAAACTGTTTAACAAAAAATTAAACCGACGAAATACGGAACTGAAAAGTCAAAAATAAAATCAACCTTCTTAGTCTCAATAACTAAGCTCCTAAACTATTGTATCTAACTAATTTTGAGTCGGCGCCAAACAAACAAGCAAATGAATTAGGTAAGGCGTAAAATGATGGCATCGAGTTGCGCGGTGACATTCTGATAATTTTTTTGAAGTAATTTAATGATCTTCGTTGATTGTTCGTTTGGCGCCGACTTAAAATTAGTTACTTACAATAGTTTAGGAGCCTAGTTATTGAGACTAAGAAGGTTTATTTTATTTTTTACTTTTCAGTTCCGTATTTCGTCGGTTTAATTTTTTGTTAAAAAGTTTTTATTTTTCAATTTTTTTTTGCTGAAATCTACCAATTACTACCCACTTGTTTTTTTATTACTTCCAAAATACTTAGTTACCCATCTTACTTCAACTATTACCAGTTAAATAATATGATTATCTACTTTTACTATTTGTTGTAATATAACATATTTTTGTTGTTCTGATTAGTTTATTTCATTACTTTGTATATCATTCCATCCCCTCATAGAATATAGTGATTGTGACGGATGTAGGACAACAAAAATAATGACAATAGCGAT
This sequence comes from Gonioctena quinquepunctata, assembly GCA_018342105.1. Lineage (NCBI taxonomy): Eukaryota > Metazoa > Arthropoda > Insecta > Coleoptera > Chrysomelidae > Gonioctena > Gonioctena quinquepunctata. The sequence continues at coordinate 33,685 of JAFIRS010003290.1, read as the reverse complement.
CTGTCATTATCAACTACATTTGTGTGCCAATGTTCACAAGTGAAAAATCAATTTTCCCCTATTTTTCTACCCGTTAGGATGGATGATTCCATTCAAAATCCAAATATGATCAATAATGAGGTATACCCCATCTAATAAAGGAATAATTATCCAAATCGAAGAACCCAGTTCAAAGTTATGCCTGATAGAATCAGTTAACGGGTCAGAATTCAGAGGGTGAGTAATCAATATCCTTTATTTTGCTACCCTTAGGGGTAGATTACATCTTTTAAATTCAAATGGAACCAATTTCCAAGTACACCCTATCCACTGAAGAAAGAATTTGGGAATCGAACGTCTCAGTAAAAAGTTATGCGTGGTCATACATAAAAAAAAATATACGCGTCGACTAGAGAACCTCCTCCTTTTTGGTTTCGTCTGTTAATAAGGAGCTTGGCTTCGTTAGTGTTTTCAAATGTCCAATGGTTTATAACAATCTTGCGTGTTTTTTGTGCACCATCGATTTGTTTTGCAAGAATCCAAGCCTCACTACCGTTGTATGTTGGAAGCACAATCATGACCTACACCCCGAATATGACGTACCTACACCTCAAATATGATGAACATACCTACTGCAAACGACATTCAGCCTAAATATGACATTTACTACAAGTATCACAAGGATAAGAATATATATTTACTATTTTATTCATACATTCATTAGTTGAAACTCCTTTCACCAAATTCATATACTTGTGCTTCAAAATATGTATTTTTCTTATCATTGTATATTATAGTGTTATACTACTTAGTTTTAAGTTTAATATCACATACAAGCTCTAGTTTTATACTAAAGCTTCGTGATTTTCTTCCTGTTTATTCACTTACAATAAATATATATCTGTACTTCAATTATTGTAAAATTTGAACTTTCGTGAATAAACATTATTATTATTATTATTATTATTATTATATAGCTCATTGATAATGAGATGTAGTTTCAATGAATACTATCCTTGGAACATTACTTTCCTCCAGATTATTTCTTTAATTTTCAATGAAAAAAAAACTTCTACTTTAATTTATCCGAAATGATTTTGGAATCTGATCCACAAATGCCATCAAATCGTCCATTTGTTTTTCGGACAGAATGGCATTTGCACAATATTTTCATATGTATTCTACTCTCAAACCAAATATTTCCTATCATATCTGGAAAATAAACAAATATTTCTTGGAAAAATAAAAATAATTTATTGGTTATCAATTCTAACAAAAAATAAATATATACACTAATTAGGAACATTCATTTATGAGAACTAGTCTTCGTCACTTTTTTCTAAAACCTTCCTGTTGCTGTCAAGAAAACTCCTGCATCGGGTTTTCCGGCTCCAAAGGGTCCCCCAAACTGCCGTCTGTAATTGGCATCCAGATCGATATTGAAGTTTTTGTCGTGGTATATATCGTAGTTGACCCCAGCTTTGACATCGGTGGGTCCTCCACGTAGATGATCTGCTCCCAAAACCGCTGATAAACCGTTGTCATGTTTTAGCTTGAAGTCACCCCCAAGAAGTTCTGGCTTGTGGAGACCTTTGAGATCGGTCAGATCTTTCGCTGCGTACGCACTGCCATCTAAATGAAAGTTGTCACCGTTCAATATAGTTCCTTCATGTTTCACCACTCCTTTTAGATCAGGGCCTTGGATATCGTATGTTGTGTCCCTGCAAAAATAAAAAGATTTTGAAATTATTTTGTACTGTTTTGTTTTCAAATACCGGAGTATATTCCATTTGGATCCTTATTATTATTAATCATTACAGAATGTATGTATGTGTGTCTATGTGTGTCAGTGTGTATTTATATCTCCAATTTCTTTTTGGGTGTCTGGATAATCAGTTTCAATTTGATCATAAGTTGTTTATGTTTGAATTTGAATGCCCCTTCAGTAAATTTTGTATTTGAAATATAATAATAATGAATGAAATAATAGTGCTCCTGGACAATATGTGGTGATAAGTAGTATTTCCAAATGTTGAAATCAAGTCCTGATAAAAAAAATAAGTTTGAATAATTTTGAAAAATAAGGTGTGAAGAACAAAATAAAAAACGAAATATCTCTCCTTTGCCTAGAGATTTGCGAAAAAATATAAAAATAAATAGAAAGGATGAGTTATATATGGGTTCATTCCTGCATTGTCCTATTAGTTGTCATCCAGCAACAATTCAACTTCAAGAATTTTCATGGCACTGAAATTTCTGAACTTTACTCACCTCTTTATACGTTCCAGAGGAACAACATAATACTCTCCACCAATATTATCTTCATAAATTTCCCAATGGCAAGGAAGCTACAACTGCCAAGCAGAAGGATGCAACAATGAAATATTTCATTTTTGTATATCAGTTCACGTTCACTAGTGAAATACTAACTGAAGATTGGTTGGATTTTAGGTTTATATATATTTGAATTTCGTTCAAATGGTATTTCACATTGTCCGGCAAATACTTTGAGTTGGTAGGATAAGATGAAATGGAATTCCCTGAATATCGAGCAGAGTACGGAGTAATAATATTTTTTGGAATCTTATTCGTAATGTATCATGAACTGAGATAAGGACTGAATCATATATTATAATATATATAATTCATATACAGGGTGTGCAAGCTCCACAACTTTTTTTTTCGATCATTCCTATCGACTTGAGATTTTTTTAACGATAGGTCTGACAATGAGCCACATTCTAAAAATATTTCTATTTCCTATATACAGGATGTCCCAAAATACTCTACATTTTTCTGATTGATCCGACCACCAACATTCTCCTTTTTTGTATAAGACACACTGCCAGTGAGTTCAAACCGATCTCCTAACTTTTGGAATGAAGACACCTGTGGAGTTCTTGCTTTTGGGTATTTTTGATGGTAGCTTCACAAATTCTTCGCTAGTGAAATTCATTATTAACAATTAGATGTGTACAATTATGAAAGTACGCGGATGTGTCAAATTTTAGGACAGGGGCCCACACGATTCCTTTGTTTTCGAAGAAACCATAAAAATTTAAAATTTTGCAACAAATCTCGAAATCTTCACAAAGTATAGTGACAAACAGGTCTTGAAAAATGCAATGCAATGATGCTATGAAATATAGGGTGTTTCATTTGGATAAGTCGAGGTGTTGCCATTTTCAAAATATCGTTGTAGGCAATGGAACATCGACTACCAGTTTGCCTGCATTTCAAAAGATGCGCCAAAGCCTGAGGAATGGATTGAAAACAGTTGATTGAGTTACCTTGAATGGTTCTGAAATCATGAATTTTTCTGTGGGTCTATGCAGGATGCTACTTTGATACATTAATAGACATAAGTCAAAAATTATTGCAAATAAGTCTGAGAAACCTGAGTGCGTTATATCGACAATGTAGTGGCGACTCCAAAAATGTAATAAAAATGGGTGCTTGACATTTAAAAAACAGAACTTAGTTGTGTATCTCATTTTCGGACAATATATGTATTAAATGAAAATATTTTTGGAATATGCCTTATTGTTGGACCTATCGTTTAGAAAAATCAAGTCGATAGCTTGGATGGAAAAAAAAGTTAAAAGCTTGCGCACACCTTCGGTAACCCTGTATGCAACATATTGGAAAAAATGGAGTTACGAATAGTTATTCGTGCAACCATTTGGAGAAAGTACTATTTTCCGTAATGAGCGAATTTCTGCGGAACGAGCGAAGCGAGTTCCGCAAAAGAAAGCAACTTACGAAAAATACTGTTTCCCAACGTGTTTCACACAATATTTTTGAAGTAAAACTTCTTTACGCACGCTTGACTTGGGGAGTAAGCTGGTGAATGCGTGACGAGAGCGTTACGAAAAGTGTGATCGGGCGAGGCGAACGGTCTCGACAAAGGTGAAAGCGAATCTCATACTAGTTGCTGGCGTTCCTTGTCTATTTTCTCCCTTTACTAATACGCGGCATTCTACTCTCGACATTGGGGCGCGTTTGATTCTCTCTCCTTTTCTTGTCTCTCTCTCTCTTTCTCCTTGTTACTCTTCCGTATTTCGGCCTCGCGTTTCTACAATTTACTTCAGCAAATTTTTAAAATAGGATGACATAAAATTTAACTAATTCGTAAATAATAAAATACTTATTAATTGTAGAGGTTCACCATTACAAATAATTGGTGACATCATGATTGAAGACGACAATAATCAAATGGAAGTTGATGTAGAAAATCCCACTATAGAACATGTACAAAAACCGAGACAAATTATTGGAGTTAGCACAATTAATTTTTATTTTATTTTTATAATCATTCATGAGTCTAATAATAATTCACTAAATTTACCAAACTAAAATGATGAAATTATAGGGTATTAGAAAATTAATATATGTATATACATGTATATGTCGTGTGGTTTAAAGCACACTCGTCTTTTTTTCTAATTTTGGTTTAATGTGATCCTTTTCAATTGAAGTTAAATGTAGAAAAAATTTTTTTTAACTGAAGAACACGCTCTTAACGCACTAAAATTCAAAATATAATTTTAATATTCAACAACTATGCCGAAAAGAATGGGGTGCTTTTTGGTTACGTATCTTTGCAAAACATAATGCTTTTAGAGTAAGATCCCAGAGCCGATAAACCTACGTCATTTTAGCAAAGCTGACATTTTGAGTATGAATAGTGTGATATGTAGTTAAGAACGTATGCGTACTTGCTAGTTCGAAAGCGGGGCCCTTTTTTACAGGTAGGTAAAATTGTTTTTTACTCTTTAGTGCGTTAAAAGCGTGTTCTCATCCTTGGAGAGACTTTCCTGGAAAACAACGGAAATTAATGCTACACAGAAAACTACGTTGTCAGCTGGGGTCAATATCACCAATTGTTCAAATTATGTTATTAATATTTATAATTAGTTTTTACCATACATATAATGTATTGAAATTCGAATAAAATTCAATCTTCATAATATGTACATGGAGAATATAATAACAATGAAGAAGTACTTCAAGTAGTTCAGCCTCAAAATTATAAGATAAATTATTCCTGTAATTTTTGCAACTGGTGGTGAAATTTACTTCAGCAAAAATGTATTTGAAAAAGTTGTTTACGATTCAATTACAGGCTTATAAGCAAAATTTGAAATATCCATCTAAAATAATAGAAAATTGCATATTTTTCAATTTTTTTTATTTGTTGCTTGAAAACTCTTTTTTTTTACTCAAATGACTTCTAGGAATTATTATATACTTATTTGATGAATCAAGTAGAACTCTTTGGGTTTGCTTCGGAATGCTAGTGCAAAATTTAAAAAACTGATATTCACTATGACTTTTACTGTAATGTTTGATATCTTACATCTTCTATTAATTTTCAAATTTGAAGAGTCACAATACACCAATTATTTCCTCTCCATTTCATTTCCGCCGAATACATTAAGTTGTCGAAAATTAAGTGAAATGCGAAACAAATAATTTTATTTTAGGAACCGAAAGTGTAATACGTAAGGACAAATATTAGTAAAATCAAGAAGGAACAAGATAACTATTAGACTGCTAGAATCCATGTTTTTAAACGTCAAATTAGCCTTGACATGAACAATATTTTGTTTACGCTCAACTGCACGATTCGTATATGTCAAAATTAAAAATTTGTCCGATTCGTGTCGAAAAATTAAAAGTGAAAAATTTGCGATAATTTTTTTTCAAAAAGTAAACAGTAAGACAAAATAATACTTAAAAAAAATGCAACTTACACTTACAAAACAAGATACAATTATTTTATTAAGCGGGAACAACTACAAAAGTAGTAGAGAATCTGCCTAAACATTTAATCAGAGGCATACAGACAAGAACGTTCATTATCCTATAGTTTCAAGAGTTTCAGGGAAATTCAAAGAACCTGATTCTGTTCGTAATTTTTATAAAGTTCCATATGAAAATACCGTTGCCAATGAAGAAAATACTACAAATGTATTATCAACTAGCTGACCCGACAAACGCAAAATTCTATATCCCCTAAAATGTTTTTCCTGAAAAGACCTGTCCGCGAATAATTTCTTTTTTCCTACGTTTTCCTTGTGTTGTTCCATCTAAGTTATGCTTTTGACTCTTGACCCGCTTCTCGTTATCAAGTTATCCCGTTTTCCCCTTATTTCATTTGCCCGTTATTCCTTTATTCCCGTTATCCAGTTAATCCGTTATTCTCGTTACCCCGTTTTCCTGTTATCCCGTTTTCCCGTACCCATTTCATTATATATATATATATATAAATATATATATATATATATATATATATATAAAATATAATATATATATATATATTTTTTGGAATAAGGGCCTTAGTATCTATAATTTTTATTTCATTCGACGATTCGACATTGTTTATGTCATCTTCAGGTAAAAATAGAACATAGAAAATAGACATTCAACAACGTTCATTCAATCATGAAACATGGAATGAAATAATGAAAGAATAATAGTTCAATTATATTTTTACCTGAAGATGACATAAACAATGTCGAATCGTCGAATGAAATAAAAAATATATAGACTGACTAAGCCCCTTATTCCGAGAAAATAAAGAATATATGAATTAAGCAATATATATATATAATATATATATATATTATTATATATATATATATATATATATGATCCTGAAAACTCATCTGCGAAGTAAGCATATCCATTGAACGAATCGTGATATGGTCTTCAAAAATTCCAGAGTAAAAAGCACTTTAAATTTTTACCGAATCCAATAACTCTTCTAAAAAACCTTTCTTTCCCTTTAAGCCTCATTCGGACTAGTACAAACAACGAAAAATACTCTGTGTTTGATTCAAGTGTCAAAGTAAAATGAAAAAAGATATTTGTGTGGACACGCCCGGAGGTTAAACCCGGGCCCTTGAAGTTACAAACCTAACCACTGAGCTACTTGGCCACATACTGAGAGTTTGGCCACTATTCCTTTTATTTGCCAAATTTTTGTTCTATTCCCGAATTTTCCAAATTCCGTCAAAATTTTTAAATTTTTTATGTCTTTTAAATGTGAAAAATTGGCTATTTTTGAACAGAGTACAAAAAAAAATCTGCACGACGTGCAAAAAAGTACAGATCTACGTTGTTTAAATACAGGTAATACACAATACCCATCATTCGCATTTCAATCGTTTTTTATTGAACATATTCCATCCATACTAATCATTTACAAGATTTATATTAATAATACAATTACTGTTATTATGTATGTTAATTTCGAAAAATCTGTATAGAATTCGAATATAAATCCTTTCTTTGAAAACTTCTCGCGCGTGCAAATAAGAGTCGCTTTATATTCTTGTTATATAAATAACAATTTTGTAACTCTGATAACAAATTTTAAAATTCACATTCGGAAATTAAATAGCATTATTTGTATTTCAAGTTTCAACTTTTTAGGTTGAACGTTCAGTTGGCTGTAAACAGATCAAAAAAGGGAAATATCCTTTTGCTATAATATTTGTTTTTTTTTTTATTCATCAATCCTAATCTTCAATTCATAGTATTGCACGAATACGACTTCCGAAAATACCCTGGTCCACAGGCGGGGAATTCCATCTCATCTAATCAATGATGTTTTGCATTTGCCGAAGAATGTGAAATACAACTTTGAATCAAATATATATATATATATATATATATATATATATATATATATATATATATATATATACATATATATATATATATATATATATATATATATATACATTGGAAGGAATTCAATGGACATAGCCCTCATAGAAAAGTGCTTACCGTAGACACGTGTTTCGGGCTCTCGGCCCTCATCAGTACGGTGGAGAAGTGCAAGGATGAACAACACTTGGTAGAAAACGACAAATCAACGGAGTCAACAAACAGAAGCCAGCCGCTCATTTGTGATTTCGGTCAGCAGACCCTGAATTCCAGGGCAACAACCTACGTCACCACGGAGGCAGCTATAGCTACCTGCGTGACATCCGAGTCCAGGAATATAAATATGAAAGAGATTAATATCGAGGAGACTGTTAAAAACAAAATGGAAGGAATTCAATGGACATAGCCCTCATAGAAAAGTGCTAACCGTAGACACATGTTTCGGGCTCTCGGCCCTCATCAGTACGGTGGAGAAGTGCAAGGATGAACAACACTTGGTAGAAAACGACAAATCAACGGAGTCAACAAACAGAAGCCAGCCGCTCATTTGTGATTTCGGTCAGCAGATCCTGAATTCCAGGGCAACAACCAACGTCACCACGGAGGCAGCTATAGCTACCTGCGTGACATCCGAGTCCAGGAATATAAATATGAAAGAGATTAATATCGAGGAGACTGTTAAAACAAAATGGAAGGAATTCAATGGACATAGCCCTCATAGAAAAGTGCTAACCGTAGACACATGTTTCGGGCTCTCGGCCCTCATCAGTACGGTGGAGAAGTGCAAGGATGAACAACACTTGGTAGAAAACGACAAATCAACGGAGTCAACAAACAGAAGCCAGCCGCTCATTTGTGATTTCGGTCAGCAGATCCTGAATTCCAGGGCAACAACCAACGTCACCACGGAGGCAGCTATAGCTACCTGCGTGACATCCGAGTCCAGGAATATAAATATGAAAGAGAGTAATATCGAGGGGACGGTTGAAAACAAAATGGGAGGAATTCAATGGACATAGCCCTCATAGAAAAGTGCTAACCGTAGACACATGTTTCGGGCTCTCGGCCCTCATCAGTACGGTGGGAAGTGCAAGGATGAACAACACTTGGTAGAAAACGACAAATCAACAGGTCAACAAGCAGAAACCAGCCGCTCATTTGTGATTTCGGTCAGCAGATCCTGAATTCCAGGGCAACAACCAACGTCACCACGGAGGCAGCTATAGCTACCTGCGTGACATCCGAGTCCAGGAATATAAATATGAAAGAGGATTAATATCGAGGAGACTGTTAAAAACAAAATGGAAGGAATTCAATGGACATAGCCCTCATAGAAAAGTGCTAACCGTAGACACGTGTTTCGGGCTCTCGGCCCTCATCAGTACGGTGGAGAAGTGCAAGGATGAACAACACATGGTAGAAACGACAAATCAACGAGTCAACAAACAGAAGCCAGCCGCTCATTTGTGATTTCGGTCAGCAGACCCTGAATTCAGGGCAACAACCAACGTCACCACGGAGGCAGCTATAGCTACCTGCGTGACATCCGAGTCAGGAATATAAATATGAAAGAGATTAATATCGAGTTGAGACTGTTAAAACAAAATGGAAGGAATTCAATGGACATAGCCCTCATAGAAAAGTGCTTACCGTAGACACGTGTTTCGGGCTCTCGGCCCTCATCAGTACGGTGGAGAAGTGCAAGGATGAACAACACTTGGTAGAAAACGACAATCGACGGAGTCAACAAACAGAAGCCAGCCGCTCATTTGTGATTTCGGTCAGCAGACCCTGAATTCCAGGGCAACAACCTACGTCACCACGGAGGCAGCTATAGCTACCTGCGTGACATCCGAGTCCAGGAATATAAATATGAAAGAGAGTAATATCGAGGGGACGGTTGAAAACAAAATGGAAGGAATTCAATGGACATAGCCCTCATAGAAAAGTGCTAACCGTAGACACATGTTTCGGGCTCTCGGCCCTCATCAGTACGGTGGAGAAGTGCAAGGATGAACAACACTTGGTAGAAAACGACAAATCAACGGAGTCAACAAACAGAAGCCAGCCGCTCATTTGTGATTTCGGTCAGCAGATCCTGAATTCCAGGGCAACAACCAACGTCACCACGGAGGCAGCTATAGCTACCTGCGTGACATCCGAGTCCAGGAATATAAATATGAAAGAGATTAATATCGAGGAGACTGTTAAAAACAAAATGGAAGGAATTCAATGGACATAGCCCTCATAGAAAAGTGCTAACCGTAGACACGTGTTTCGGGCTCTCGGCCCTCATCAGTACGGTGGAGAAGTGCAAGGATGAACAACACTTGGTAGAAAACGACAAATCAACGGAGTCAACAAACAGAAGCCAGCCGCTCATTTGTGATTTCGGTCAGCAGACCCTGAATTCCAGGGCAACAACCAACGTCACCACGGAGGCAGCTATAGCTACCTGCGTGACATCCGAGTCCAGGAATATAAATATGAAAGAGATTAATATCGAGGAGACTGTTAAAAACAAAATGGAAGGAATTCAATGGACATAGCCCTCATAGAAAAGTGCTAACCGTAGACACGTGTTTCGGGCTCTCGGCCCTCATCAGTACGGTGGAGAAGTGCAAGGATGAACAACACTTGGTAGAAAACGACAAATCAACGGAGTCAACAAACAGAAGCCAGCCGCTCATTTGTGATTTCGGTCAGCAGACCCTGAATTCCAGGGCAACAACCTACGTCACCACGGAGGCAGCTATAGCTACCTGCGTGACATCCGAGTCCAGGAATATAAATATGAAAGAGAGTAATATCGAGGGGACGGTTGAAAACAAAATGGAAGGAATTCAATGGACATAGCCCTCATAGAAAAGTGCTAACCGTAGACACATGTTTCGGGCTCTCGGCCCTCATCAGTACGGTGGAGAAGTGCAAGGATGAACAACACTTGGTAGAAAACGACAAATCAACGGAGTCAACAAACAGAAGCCAGCCGCTCATTTGTGATTTCGGTCAGCAGATCCTGAATTCCAGGGCAACAACCAACGTCACCACGGAGGCAGCTATAGGTACCTGCGTGACATCCGAGTCCAGGAATATAAATATGAAAGAGAGTAATATCGAGGGGACTGTTAAAAACAAAATGGAAGGAATTCAATGGACATAGCCCTCATAGAAAAGTGCTGACCGTAGACACGTGTTTCGGGCTTTCGGCCCTCATCAGTACGGTGGAGAAGTGCAAGGATGAACAACACTTGGTAGAAAACGACAAATCAACGGAGTCAACAAACAGAAGCCATCGTCGGCTTTTCCTCAATTATTCTAACAACAAATGCACTCTCCAAGCATTTGGAATGAATACTTTTGGGAAGACAATTTCTGATATTACCAGATCCGCAGCAGATTACCGGCCATTGTTTTCGAAGATCTTCAGCATCTTCGTTAGCAAATTCAGAAGCAAATTTAACTTCAATAAAACGACATGGAGGATGGAAGTCCTCAACCGTAGCTGGGGGTAACATCGAGGATTCCATAGGAAAAAAAATTGGTGATAAAACGTTCCCTGGTACAATTACTAGTTTTATCTCTGCACCTGCCCTATTTGGCTATCCCACTTCAATAGCACCCTCATTTCAGTTAGCGATGACGAGTTAGCAGTAGATACTTCTTCAGTTACTTCTCGGGGAATTAATATTACCAATTGTTCAAACTGCCAAATAGATGTTAATGTTTATAAATAATTCCTCATAAGTAGATTACTGATTATTATTATCATAACAGATTCATATTATTGGGTGTCTACCACCATTTTACTTTCAACACTAGTGGTAAAAAGATTCTCAACACAAGTGTTAGAAGTGATTTCGACACAGTCTGTGGAAACGTCTGTTTTTCATTCACAGGAACTGAAGGCGTTATTTTTAATGGTAGTTGTACAAAGGAATAAATATTTCCCATTAGATTGTGCAACTAAGATTTCACTACAAAATAATTTTTCAACTGTTGCAACATAGCACATGAATGTTACAATATTTTTAACGTAATGTCAACGGATAAGTTTACATTTTTAAAGTTATTGGTGTTCATATATTGAGTACGTCCATTTCAATGTCCAATGGTATATTACAATCTTGCGTGTTTTTTGTGCACCATCGATTTGTTTTGCAAGAATCCAAGCCTCACTACCGTTGTATGTTGAAAGCACAATCTTGGAAAATTTCGAATATATAGTTTCTAGCCTATTGATAATGAGATGAAGTTTCAATAAACACAATCCTTGGAACATAATTTTCAATGAAAAAAAAAACTTATACTTTAATTCATCCGAAATAATTTTGGAATATGATCCACAATTCCATCAGAACGTCCATTTGTTTTTCGAACAGAATGGCATTCGCACAATATTTCCATGTGAATGAAAATATTCTACTCTCAAACCAAATGTTTCCTATCATATCTGGAAAATAGGCAAATATTTCTTGGAAAAATTAAAATAATTTATTGGTAATTAATTCTAACAAAAAATAAATATATGCACTAATCAGGAACATTCATTTATGAGAACTAGTCTTCGTCATTTTTTTCTAAAACCTTCCTGTTGCTGTCAAGAAAACTCCTGCATCGGGTTTTCCGGCTCCAAAGGGTCCCCCAAACTGCCGTCTGTAATTGGCATCCAGATCGATATTGAAGTTTTTGTCGTGGTATATATCGTAGTTGACCCCAGCTTTGACATCAGTGGGTCCCCCACGTAGATGATCTGCTCCCAAAACTGCTGATAAACCGTTGTCATGTTTTAGCTTGAAGTCACCCCCAAGAAGTTCTGGCTTGTGGAGACCTTTAAGATCGGTCAGATCTTTCGCTGCGTACGCACTGCCATCTAAATGATAGTTGTCACCGCTCAAAATAGTTCCTTCATGTTTCACCACTCCTTTTAGATCAGGGCCTTGAATATCGTATGTTGTGTCCCTGTAAAAATAAAAATATTTTGAAATTATTTTCTACTGTTTTGTTTCCAAATACCGGAGTATATTCCATTTGGATCCCTATCATTATTAATCATTACAGAATGTATGTGTGTGTGTCTATGTGTGTCAGTGTGTATTTATATCTCCAATTTCTTTTTGGGTGTCTGGATAAACAGTTTCAATTTGATCATACGTTGTTTATGTTTGAATTTGAATGCCCCTTCAGTAAATTTTGAATTTGAAATATAATAATAATGAATGAAATAATCAGTGCTCCTGAACAATATGTGGTGATAAGTAGTATTTCCAACCCAAAAAAAATATTGTTTGAATTTTTAAAAATAAGGTGTGAAGACAAAATAAAAACGAAAAAGCTTTCCTTTGCCTAGAGATTTACGAGAAAATATAAAAATAAATAGAAAGGATGAGTTATATTGGATACATTTTACGGGTTCATTCCTGCATTTTCCAATTAGTTGTCAACCAGCAACAATTCAACTTCAAGAATTTTCATGCCACTGAAATTTGTAATCTTTACTCACCTCTTTATACGTTCCAGGAACAACATAATACTCTCCACCACTATTATCTTCATAAATTCCCAATGGCAAGGAAGCTACAACTGCCAAGCAGAAGGATGCAACCATGAAATATTTCATTTTTGTATATCAGTTCACGTTCACTAGTGAAATACTAACTGAAGATTGGTTGGATTTCAGGTTTATATATATTTGAATTTCGTTCGAATGGTATTTCACATTGTCCGGCAAATGCTTTGAGTTGGTAGGATAAGATGAAATGGAATTCCCCGAGTATCGAGCAGAGTACGGAATAATAGTATTTTTTGGAATCTTATTCGTACAGCATCATGAACTGAGATAAGGACTGAAACATATATTATAATATATATAATTCATATACACGGCGTGCAAGCTCCACACCTTTTTTTTCTATCCATGCTATCGACTTGAGATTTTTTTTAACGATAGGTCTGACAATGAGACACATTCTAAAAATATTTGTATTTATATACATGATGTCCCAAAATACTCACTCATTTTTCTCATCGATCCGACCACCAACATTTTCCTTTTTGGTATAAGACACACTGCCAGTGAGTTCAAACCGATCTCCTAATTTTTAGAATGAAGACACCTGTGGAGTTCTTGCTATTGGGTATTTTCGATGGTAGCTTCACAAATTATTCGCTAGTGAAATTCATTATTAACAATTAGATGTGTACAATCATGAAAGTACACGGATGTATCAAATTCTTCGACAGCGGCCCACACGATCCTTTTTTATTCGAAAAAACCATAAAAATTCAAAATTTTGCAACAAATCTCGAAAACTTTACAAAGTATAGTGACAAACAGGTCATGAAAAATGCAATGAATGATGCTATTGAAGTCGACATATTGCCATTTTCAAAAAATCGTTGTAGGCAATGGAACATCGACTACCAGTTCGCCTGCATTTCCAAAGATGCGCCAAAGACTGAGGAATCGATCGGAAACGGTTGATTGAGTTATCTTGAATGGTTCTGAAATTATGAATTTTTCTGTGGGTCTATGCACGATGCTACTTTGATACATTAATAGACACAAGTCAAAAATTATTGCAGATAAGTCTAAGAAACCTGAGTGCGTTATATCGACAATGTAGTGGCGACTCCAAAAATGTAACAAAAATGGGTGCTTGACATTTAAAAAAACAGAACTTAGTTGTGTATCTCATTTTCGGACAATATATGTATATAAATAAAAATATTTTTGGAATATGCCTTATTGTTGGACCTAACGTTTGGAAAAATCAAGTCGATAGCTAGGATGGAAAAAAGTTAGAAAGCTTGCGCACACCTTTGGGTAACCCTGTATGCAACATATTGGAAGAAATGGAGTTACGAAATAGTTATTCGTGCAACCAATTGGGAAACGTACTATTTTTCGTAATGAGCTAATTTCTGCGAAACTCGCTTTGCTCGTTCCGCAAAAGAAAGTGACTTACGAAAAATACTGTTTTCCAACGTGTTTCACACAATATTTTTTCTAATTTTGATTCAATGTGATCCTTCTCAATTGAAGTTAAAAGTAAAGAAAATTTTTTTTTTAAAACTGAAAAACAGGCTTTTAACGCACTAAAAATTAAAAAATTATTTTAATATTCAACGACTATGACGAAAAGTATGGGGTGCTTTTTGGTTACGTATCTTTGAAAAACATAATACTTTCAAAGTAAGATCCCAGAGCCGACAAACCTACGTAATTCTAGCAAAGCTGAAATTTTGATTATGAATAGTGTGATATGTTTATGTATACGTACTTGCTAGCTTGAAAGCGGGGCCCTTTTACAGTTAGGTAAAATTATTTTTTACTTTTAAGTGCGTCAAAAGCGTGTTCTCATCCTTGGAGAGACTTTCCTTGAAAAAAACGGAAATTAATGTGACACAGAAAACTACGTTGTCAGCTGGGGCGATATCCCCAATTGTTCAAATTATGTTATTAATATTTATAATTATTTTTACCATACATATTATGTATTGAATTCGAATAAAATTCAATCTTCATAATATGTACATGGGAGAATATAACAACAATGAAGAAGTACTTCAAGTAGTTCAGCCTCAAAATGATAACAAATTTTATACCTGTATTTTTTGCAACTGGTGGTGAAATTTACTTTAGCAAAAATGTTTTTGATAAAATTGTTTACGATTTAATTACAGGCTTATAAGCAAAATTTGAAAAATCCATGTAAAATAATAGAAAATTGTATATTTTTCTAAATATTTTTTATTTGTTGATTGAAAACTCTTTTTTCTGTCTTAAATGACTTCTAGGAATTATTATATACTTATATGATGAATTAAGTAGAACTCTTTGGGTTTGTTCTGGAATGATAGTGCAAAATTTAAAAAACTGATATTTACTTTTACTGTAATAATTAATATATTTTAATTTTCAATTTGAAGATACAATACAGCAATTGTCTCGACCACAATAGGTTTATGAAAAAAGAAGAAGAACAATATGTATTCTGCAATTCAACCTGAAAACGTGGTATTTTCTACTTTGGCTACTTCATTTTTATTATTTCCTCTCCTTTTCATTTCCGCCAAATACATTAAGTTTCCGAAAATGAAGTGAAATGCGGAACAAATAATTTTATTTTAGGAACCGGAAGTGTAATTAGTAAAATTTAAAAGGAACAAGATAACTATTAGACTGCTGAGGGCTAGAATCCATGTTTTTAAACGTCAAATTAGCCTTGAAATGAACAATATTTTGTTTACGCTCGACTGCACGATTCGTAAATGTCAAATTATTTTTTTTTTCTGATTCGTGTCAAAAAATTATTACTGAAAAATCTGCGATAATTTTATTTTCAAAAAGTAAAACAGTAAGACAATATAATACTTTAAAAAAATGCGACTTACACTTACAAAACACGATAAAATTATTTTGATAAGCGGAGACAACTACAAAAGTAGTAGAGAATCTGCCTAAATATTGAATCGGAGGCATAACAAGAACGTTCATTATTCTACAGTTTCAAGAGTTTCACGGAAATTCAAAGAAACTCATTCTGTTCGTAATTTTTACAAAGTTCCTTATGAAAAGACCGTTGCAAATGAAGAAAATACCACAAATGTATTATCAACTAGCTGACCCGACAGACGCTGTCCTGTCCAAATTTCTATATTCCCTGAAATATTTTTCCTGAAAAGTCCTGTCCGCGAATAATTTCTTTTTTCCTACGTTTTCCTTGATTGTTCCATCTAAGTTATGCTTTTGACTCTTGTCCCGTTTTCCCGTTATCCCCTTATCCCGTTATACTATTTGCCTGTCATCCCGTTATTTCATTTTCCCGTTATTCCGTTATTCCCATTATACCGTGTTCCCGTTATCCAGTTAATCCGTTATTCCCGTTACCCCGTTTTCCTGTTATCCCATTTTCCCGTTTTATTATATATATATATATATATATATATATATATATATATATATATATATATATATATATATATATATATATATATATATATATATATATATATATACTATATATTCCTGAAAACTTTTCCGCGACCAAAGAATTATGCATATACATCGCACGAATCGTGTTAAGGTCTTCAAAAATTCCAGTGGAAAAATCAATTTCAATTTTTACCGAATTCAATAACTTTTCTAAAAAAAACTTTCTTTCGCTTTAAACCTTATTCGGACTAGAACAAACAACGAAAAATAGTATGTGTTTAATTCAAGTGTCAAAGTAAAATGAAAAAAGATATTTGTGTGGACACGCCCAGAGGTTAAACCCGGACCCTTGAAGTTACAAAGCATACGCTCCAACCACTGAGCTACTCGGCCTTTCAATATCCAAGTTGCACCACTACGGGTTTTCAGAAAATGCAAAAAATTCAATTAATTCCTTTTTATCAAACAGAAGCCAGTGTGTGCAGGTTAAAAATATGAAATCAAGTTATTTGAACGTATCGCATGGCGCTCCGCAAGGTTCTGTACTATCCCCACTCCTTTTCATTTTATACACTGCTGATTTTCATCGAGTTCTAAACCATTTTCAAATACATACTTATGCCGACGACACAAATCTCTACTACTCGGCCAGAACTGAACATCTTCTAGATCAGACATATTTGCTTAATGAAGAGATATAACAGCTGGTTTCAATGTCTAAAAACACGTCTCAATATAAACCCCACGAGATCTTCTCTGATTGTATTTGCTAGTGAAAAAGATAGGCAAAAGGTTATAGATAACGTATCGATTGAGGTAGAAGGGCAACTGATCGGGTTTTGCGAAAAAATTAAATGCCTTGGTTTAGTTATTGATAATAACCTGGAATTTCATAACCGTGTAAGCAATCTCATCAAAAGAGCATATTGTATAATGAAGGGTCTCTATTCCAATAGACATTTTTTGGGAAGGAATTTGAGAATCACCCTATGTGACTCTTTAATTTTATCGATTTTCAACTACTGCGACATTCTATATGGTGCATGTCTTGATGGGATACAATCAGGAAGAATCCAAAAAGTTCAGAATGCATGCGTGAGGTTCATATTTGGCCTAGGTTTCAGGGTATACGTCACATCTTACATCAATAAACTTGACTGGTTAAAAATGCACAAAAGAAGAGAACTCCATCATGCCACATTTTTACATAAAATTTTCAGGACAAAAACACCTTTCTACCTCCTTGACAAACTCCAATACATACAAGAAGTACACAGCAGAGACCTTCGATATATCACTAATTTGTCAATTCCCCATTACAGAACTCTTTTCCTGGAACGATCTTTCTCTTACCACTCCGTTGTCCTGTATAACTCCATCAGTCAAAACATGAAAAGCTTATGCTTCACAAATTTCCGACTCAAACTTAAACAATATCTCCGGGATGAACAGCGATAGTCCCATTTTGGCAATTCATGTTACCAGAATATCTCCTCTTACTTTTTTTTCTCTTTTTCTGTCTTTTTCTCTACTTGTTGTTTTTTTTATCCTATTCTATTTTCTATCACAGATCATATATTATTATTATTCATATCATTACTATGATTATTATTTTTTATTATCATTGTTATTATAAATGTACATGACATTGTTAACTTGAATCACGCTTGGTTGAGTGGAAGAATAGCTATGAGCTAAACTCTGCCAAGTGAAATAAAGTCCATTTATTATTATTATTATTATATTAAGAGTTTGGCCGATATTCCTTTTGATTGCCAAATTTTTGTTGTATTCCCGAATTTTCCAATTTCCGTGCAACTTTCCTAATTTTTTCCAATACTTCAAAAATGTGTCATTTTTTATTACTTTTAAATGTCAAAATTTGGCTATTTTTGAACAGAGTACAAAAAAAACTGCACGGCGTGCAAATAGTACCGACCTACGTTGTTTAAATACAGGTATTACACAATACCCATCATTCTCATTTCAATCGTTTTTTATTAAACATATTTTTACAAGATTTATATTAATAGTACAATTGCTGTATTCTGTATGTTAATTCCAAAAAATTATGTATACTACTCGAATGTGAAGCCTTTTTTTTGCAAACTTCTCGCACGTGCAAAAAAGAGTCGCTTCATATTATTGCTGTGTAAATAACTATTTTCTAACTCTGATAACAAATTTTAAAATCCACATTCGAAAATTAAATAGCATTATTTGTATTTCAAGTTTTAACTTTTCAGGTTGAACATTCAGTTGGTTGTAAACAGATCGAAAAAGGGGAAATATCCCTTTTGCTATATTTGTTTCGTCTTTTTATTCATCACTCCTAATCTTAAACTGCACGAATACGCCTTCCGAAATTACACTGGTCCACACGCGGGGAATTCCATCTCATCTTATCCGATGCTTTGCATTTGCCGGAGAATGTGAAATACAACTTTGTTTCAAATATATATAAGCCTAAAATTCTTCAGTTTGTATATCAGAAGTAAACGTGAACTGACAAAAAATGAAATCCTTCATTGTTGCATCATTCTGCTTGGCAGTTGTAGCTTCCTTACCATTGGGAATTCATGAAGATAATAGTGATGGAGAATATTATGTTGTTCCTTTGGAACGTATGAGGAGGTGAGTACAGCTGTAGAGTTTGAGCCAATTCATGCAATTATAATATATATATATATTTATATATATATATATATATATATATATATATATTTATATATATATATATATATATATATATATATATATATATATATTATATATATATATATATATATATATATATATATATATATATATATATATATATATATATATATATATTATATATGTATTAATATTTATTGACTGTGAATATCAGGAAATGAATTTATGGAAGCAGTCAGATGTTCGATTCAATGAATGTTCTTCGTTTTTTCATAGTTTCGATAATGTTATTATCTTTATCAAGACTTTCTAAATATGAGTGATTAATAACAGAATAATATTATTAACAACTATACTTACTAACGTGAAAATATTAAAAATTAGTCGTAAAGAGTGACATTAGAAGTTTCTTTCAAGAAGGAAGAATTTTTAGAAAGTGTCAATTGACTTTTTACAAATTGTCAAAATATATATACAGATGGAAAAAAAAATATTAAAATGAACAGAATTCAAATAATAATCTTCTTTAATATTTTTTTCCACCTGTATATATATTTTGACAATTTGTAAAAAGTCAATTGACACTTTCTAAAAATTCTTCCTTCATGAGAGAAACTTCTAATGTCACTCTTTACGACTAATTTTTAATATTTTCACGTTAGTAAGTATAGTTGTTAATAATATTATTCTGTAATTAATCACTCATATTGATCTTGATAAAGATAATAAACATTATCGAAAGCTTGACTGAAAAAACGAAGAACATTCATTGAATCGAACATACCTGACTGCTTCCCAAATATAATTCATTTCCCTTTATATTTATATATATATATATATATATATTTATATATATATATATATTTATACATATATATATACATCTTCCAAAATTGCATGAATTGGCTCAAATATATATATATATATATATATATATATATATATTTTTTATGTTCTGGTTCCCACGAAAAGGGATATCCTGTAATGTTCAGAGAACATCGTGGGAACCTAGGGAAAGAAGGTAGGAGTTGGTGTTCTTCTCAAATTTCTGAAGGTTGTATGCCTCGGGGAACACCTCCCTAGGCAATGAATTCCAAAGCCTCGCTGTTCGTTGGATGAACGAGTCTTTGGAAAGTGATGTTCTGCAGGTCTCCAAAGTGACCACGAAGGGGTGTGATGACTGAACTTGACGGGTTAATCTCGAAGAGACTGCCAAAGCAGGAACGATTGTTGATATTTCAGAAGAGCATCGCCCATGAAAATATCTATAAAATAGGGACAAATCGCCAACTTTTCTACGGTGTTCCAGACAAGTGAGCGAGTTTGTAAGCGAGGCATCACCGACGAGACGAATTGCCCTTTTTTGGACAGAATCCAATAGCCTCAGGATATGTTTAGGTGCCGCACTCCAAATATGGGAACAGTATTCCGGGACAGGTCTGATCTGTGCCTTATAGATCATAAGCAGCTGACTGTGGGTGTAATAGCTCTTGGCACGAAACAGAAAACCAAGTTTTGGGATGCACTTTTGGCAATGGACCTCACGTGATTTTCCCAGGAAAGGTTATTGCTGATAGTAATACCAAGCATCGATATGGATGGCTTCAGTGGTATGGTTACTCCTGACAAAGTTATGTTAGGCACAGTGAGATCGGCTTTTCTAGAGAAAAGACATGCTTGTGTTTTGTTTGCATTGAATTCTACCAAGTTATTAGATCCCCATTCGAGAATTGTTGCTAAGTCCATATTTATATTATTAACATTTCTTCCTCGTTCATTTCTGGTTTCACGGGCTGATAAAGGGGCCCTGGAAGAGAAAGCGGTATGGAGGGTACTATCATCGGCAAAGCTGTGTACTGGACATGAAGTTGCTTTCAACAGGTCGTTGATGTGAAGTAGAAATAGTGTTGGTGCGAGAATAGATCCTTGCGGAACACCAGCATTTATGAGTAGAGTGTCAGATGAAACTCCATCGACCACTACATGGAGAGACCTGTTTGAGAGAAGACTAGCAAGCAGAGAACACAGCTGAGGGGGCAAGCCATAAGACGGAAGCTTGGCGAGGAGTCCCTGGTGCCAAACTCGATCGAACGCCTTGGAGATATCTAATGCCACAGCTAAAGTTTCTCCATACTTTTCAATAGATAGCTGCCATATATGTGAGACGTAAGCGAGCAGGTCACCAGTTGATCTCTGATGGCGGAAGCCATATTGCCTATCGTTGACAATTCCTGAGTCTTCCAGATATTTCATGAGCTCGATGTTGATGGCTTTTTCCATGACCTTTGAAATAATAGATAGCAGTGCGATAGGTCTGTAGTTGCTAGGTAGGGCCTTTTTGCCTTTTTTAGGGACTGGCTGTACTCTTGCAATTTTCCAATTGGACGGAAATACCCCCAAATTGTAAGAGTGGTTGAACAACTTGCAAAGAACAGGTGTTAGTTATAGATATAGAATATCACATATTCCATCCATGTTTTTCTATTTTTTTTTTCAATTTCCCTGTGGAATTATATATATATATATATATATTCTATATTTAATCACAACTTCTTTCATCTAATCATTGAGATGTTTGAAAATACTGCTCCGAAAGAACTGTTGATGTTTAAGATAAATTGAAGAAAAATACG
The DNA here is from genome assembly GCA_018342105.1 of Gonioctena quinquepunctata. Taxonomy (NCBI): domain Eukaryota; kingdom Metazoa; phylum Arthropoda; class Insecta; order Coleoptera; family Chrysomelidae; genus Gonioctena; species Gonioctena quinquepunctata. The sequence continues at coordinate 11,800 of JAFIRS010003290.1, read as the reverse complement.
TTTCAGAATTCATTCATACCAATTTAGAGCCGACGGCAGCCGACGAACAGACAGATTTGAACACACATTCAGTTATTTTTATTCTTTATACATGGATACATTCACATTTACCTATAGATATACACACCCAACGCACATTCAGCCTTTTCGTTAATTCTCATAGTTCATAATAAAAATGTCCCCAACGGAGAGAACAGATTTTGTGAAAGAAAAATTAGTAGATTTTGAAATGTTTCATTTTTTCCAGGGACACAACATATGATATCCAAGGCCCTGATCTGAAAGGAGTGATAAAACATGAAGGAACCATATTAAGTGGTGACAACTATCATTTAGATGGCAGTGCGTACGCAGCGAAAGATCTGACCGATCTCAAAGGTCTTCACAAGCCAGAACTTCTTGGAGGCGACTTCAGACTGAAACATGACAACGGTTTATCGGCGGTTTTGGGAGCAGATCATCTACGTGGGGGACCCACCGATGTCAAAGCTGGGGTCAACTACGACATTTATCATGACAAAAATTTCAATGTTGATCTAGATGCCAATTACAGACGACAGTTTGGTGGACCCTTTGGGGCAGGAAAACCCGATGCAGGAGTTTTCCTCACAGCAACAGGAAGGTGGTAGGACATATAGAATATCAAAGAGGAGATACCAAAACTAGTTATCAAGAATGTTCGTAGTTGGTCTATTTATTCGATGTGATATTGTCATTTGTTAGAATCGATTTTGAATAAATGATTTTTTCAAAAAAATTTACTTTATTGCTATTATAGAAATTATTTCAGAGTTTGTATACACCAGATTTCTTTCTTCGCATTGAAATAGTGTTCCATATGGATTAAACATATGTTCAACAACAGTATTACTCTCAATTTTGAAGTAAAAAAAATGGAACAGATGGCTTCGAAAATTCATGGGGAAACCACATACCGGATTTCTATCGATTTCCTGCAAAGATCAGACAGACACATGCGCATAAAAAAACATTCTTTGATTTTCATAATCAGTCTTTCAGAATCTTTGGTGAGTCAAAAGAACTCTAGCATCACATCTTTAATTACTATCTATATGGTAGTGTGAGGAAGCTGTGCTAAAATGTAGTAAGCGATTGTTTATCAATGACACGTTTCTCAAATACTTGAGATATTAGTGTTTATTGTTCCTGAAATAAGTATTCCAAGAGAATATTTCGAAGAAAACTTGTGCTGTCAGTACTAAATTTCAAATAATCCGTAGTTTATTGCGTCTCCTGGAATGTTTTAAGGATATCAATTATAAGTATTCTGAATAAATAAATTTCAGTCCGCTTAAGTGTTGCCATGATGACCTTGAGTACAAGTCTGCGAAAGTGGCATTTTGCAGATTCTTTTCATTATTATGAGTGGGCATTTTGGGGGGCATGTACAAAAACTTGTTATTTGTGATAGAAGTGTTGAAAGTCTGGTTGTTCCACTCGCAAACGCTTGTTTCGCGATATTCCCCACTTAAAAAATAAAAACACTTCCAACAAATGTACAATACAATATTTTTTGTACAACTGTTACTGATAGTGAAAAAAGAAAAAAAACAATTTTTATTAACTCCTGTAGGATTCGAACCTGCGATCTCTGAACTACAGAATAGATGCTCCAGCCACTTGACCTAACAAATTACTTGGTGATGAATTACAGTATTCTGCATTTCCAGTAATATTTATAAGAAACCAAAAAAAAGTTTCTGGAGGGTTTGAAGATTTCCCAATCAATATTATATCTAACAATCGTAATGGTATGGCAAGTAATAACAATTGAAAATTCTCATTAGTGACCCAAAATTAAAAATAGTGCCTAGCTTCTTTGTGATCGTACCTATAACTGCTGCAAATATACATATAATGGAAGTTGAATTTTAAATTAATTAGATTGCTCTCTTCCACCAAAAATTCAAGGAACTGCAAACAAAGCAACTATGAATCTATTGCCTGAAAAATCACGGCAATAATATGAATATACCTATAATGGATTCATCTAATGGAGTCAAATTTAACTTCAATAAAACGACATGGAGGATGGAAGTCCTCAACCGTAGCTGGGGGTAACATCGAGGATTCCATTGGAAAAAAAATTGGTGATAAAACGTTCCCTGGTACAATTACTAGCTTTATCTCTGCACCTGCCCTATTTGGCTATCCCACTTCAATAGCACCCTCATTTTAGTTAGCGATGACGAGTTAGCAGTAGAAACTTCTTCAGTTACTTCTCGGGGAATTTATATTACCAATTGTTCAAACTGCCAAATAGATGTTAATGTTTATGAATAATTCCTCATAAGTAGATTATTATTATCATAACAGATTCATATTATTGAGTGTCTACCACCATTTTACTTTCAACACTAGTGTTGAAAAGATTCTTAACACAAGTGCTAGAAGTGATTTCGACACATTTTGTGGAAACGTCTGTTTTTAGTTCACATGAACTAAAGGCGTTATTTTTAATGGTAGTTGTACAAAGAAATAAATATTTCTCATTAGATTGTGCAACTATGATTTCACTACAAAATCATTTTTCAACTGTTGGCAACAGAGCACATGAATGTTACAATATTTTTAACGTAATGTCAACGGATAAGTTTACATTTTTGGAGTTATTGGTGTTCATATATTGAATAAGTCCTTTTCAATGTCCAATGGTATATTACAATCTTGCATGTTTTTTGTGCACCATCGATTTGTTTTGCAGGAATCCAAGCCTCACTACCGTTGTATGTTGTAAGCACAATCTTGGAAAATTTCAAATATATAGTTTATAGCTTAATGATAATGAGATGTAGTTTCAATAAACACAATCCTTGGAACATTACTTTCCTCCAGAGTATTCCTTTAATTTTCAATGAAAAAAAAAATTCTACTTCAATTCATCCGAAATAATTTTGGAATATGATCCACAATTGCCATCAGATCGTCCATTTGTTTTTCGAACAGAATGGCATTCGCACAATATTTTCATGTGAATGAAAATATTCTACTCTTAAACCAAATATTTCCTATCATATCTGGAAAATAGGCAAATATTTCTTGGAAAAATTAAAATAATTTATTGGTAATTAATTCTAACAAAAAATAAATATATACACTAATCAGGAACATTCATTTATGAGAACTAGTCTTCGTCACTTTTTTCTAAAACCTTCCTGTTGCTGTCAAGAAAACTCCTGCATCGGGTTTTCCGGCTCCAAATGGTCCCCCAAACTGCCGTCTGTAATTGGCATCCAGATCGATATTGAAGTTTTTGTCGTGGTATATATCGTAGTTGACCCCAGCTTTGACATCGGTGGGTCCCCCACGTAGATGATCTGCTCCCAGAACCGCCGATAAACCGTTGTCATGTTTTAGTTTGAAGTCGCCTCCAAGAAGTTCTGGCTTGTGAAGACCTTTGAGATCGGTCAGATCTTTCGCTGCGTACGCACTGCCATCTAAATGATAGTTGTCAACGCTCAATATAGTTCCTTCATGTTTCACCACTCCTTTTAGATCAGGGCCCTGGATATCGTATGTTGTGTCCCTGCAAAAATATAAAGATTTTGAAATTATTTTCTACTGTTTTGTTTTTAAATACCGGAGTATATTCCATTTGGATCTTTATTATTATAAATGATTACAGAATTTATGTGTGTCTGTCTATGTGTGTCAGTTCATATTTATATCTCCAATTTCTTTTTGGGTGTCTGGATAAACAATTTTGATTTGATTATAAGTTGTTTATGTTTGAATTTGAATGCCCCTTCAGTAAATTTTGAATTTGAAATATAATAATAATGAATGAAATAATCAGTGCTCCAGAACAATATGTGGTGATAAGTAGTATTTCCAAATGTTGAATTCAAGTCCCGAAAAAAAAATAATGTTTGAATCATTTTGAAAAATAAGGGCTGAAGAGAAAATATAAAAATAAATAGAAAGGATGAGTTATATTGGATACATTTCACGGGTTCATTCCTGCATTTTCCAATTAGTTGTCAACCAGCAACAATTCAACTTCAAGAATTTTCATGCCATTGAAATTTATAAAATTTACTCACCTCTTTATACGTTCCAGAGGAACAACATAATACTCTCCACCACTATTATCTTCATAAATTCCCAATGGCAAGGAAGCTACAACTGCCAAGCAGAACGATGCAACCATGAAATATTTCATTTTTGTATATCAGTTCACGTTCACTAGTGAAATACTAACTGAAGATTGGTTGGATTTTAGGTTTATATATATTTGAATTTCGTTCGGATGGTATTTCACATTGTCCGGCAAATGCTTTGAGTTGGTAGTATAAGATGAAATGGAATTTCCCGAGTATCGACCAGAGTTCGGAATAATAGTATTTTTTGGAATCTCATTCGTACAGTATCATGAACTGAGATAAGGACTGAATCATGTATTATAATATATATAATTCATATAATTCATATAGAGGGCGTGCAAGCTCCACAACTTTTTTTTTCTATCCATGCTATCGACTTGAGATTTTTTTGAACGATAGGTCTGACAATGAGACACATTTTAAAAATATTTCTATTTATATACAGGATGTCCCAAAATACTCATCTTTCTCATTGATCCGACCACCAACATTTTCCTTTTTGGTATAAGACACACTGCCAGTGAGACCAAACCGATCTCTTAACTTTTGGAATGAAGACACCTGTGGAGTTCTTGCTTTTGGGTATTTTTGATGGTAGCTTCACAAATTCTTCGCTAGTGGAATTCATTATTAACAATTAGATGTATACAATTATTGAAAGTACACGGATGTGTCAAATTTCACGACAGCGGCCCACAAAATTCCTTTTTTTTCGAAAAAACCATAAAAATTTAAAATTTTGCAGCAAATTTCGAGAACTATACAGAGTATAGTGAGAAATGCAATGCAATGATGCTATGAAATATAGGGTATTGCATTTAGATAAGTCGAGTTGATGCCATTTTCAAAAAATGGTTGTAGGCAATGGAACATCGACTATCAGTTTGCCTGCATTTCAAAAGTTGCGCCAAAGCCTGAGGAATGGATTGAAAACAGTTGATTGAGTTATCTTGAATGGTTCTGATATCATGAATTTTTCTGTGGGTCTATGCACGATGCTACTTTGATACATTAATATACATAACTCAAAAATTATTGCAGATAAGTCTAAGAAACCTGAGTGCGTTATATCGACAATGTAGTGGCGACTCCAAAAATGTAACAGAAATGGGTGCTTGACATTTAAAAAAACAGAACTTAGTTGGTTGTGTATCTCATTTTCGAGCAATATATGTATATAAATAAAAATATTTTTGAAATATGCCTTATTGTTGGACCTAACGTTTAAAAAATCAAGTCGATAGCTTGGATGGAAAAAAAGTTAGAAAGCTTGCGCACACCTTCGGGTAACCCTGTATGCAACATATTGGAAAAAATGGAGTTACGAAATAGTTATTTGTGCAACCATTTGAGAGAAGTACTATTTTTCGTAATGAGCGAATTGCTGCGGAACTAGCGAAGCGAGTTCCGCAAAAGAAAGCAACTTGCGAAAAATACTGTTTCCCAACGTGTTTCACACAATATTTTTGAAGTAAAACTCCTTCACGCACGCTTGACTTGGGGAGTAAGCTGGTGAATGCGTGACGAGAGCGTTACGAAAAGTGTGATTGGGCGAGGCGAACGGTCTCGACAAAGGTGAGTGCGTATCTCATACTAGTTGCTGGCGTCGTAGCGTCATATGCAGCGTTCCTTTTTCCTCGTCTATTTTCTCCCTTTACTAATACGCGGCATTCTACTCTCGACATTGGGGCGCGTTTGATTCTCTCTCCTTTTCTTGTCTCTCTCTCTTTCTCTCTTTCTCCTTGTTACTCTTCCGTATTCCGGCCTCGCGTTTCTACAATTTACTTCAGCAAATTTTTTAAATAGGCTAACATGAAATTTAACTAATACGTAAATAATAAAATACTTGTAGAGGTTCACCATTACAAATAATTGGTGACATCGTGATTGAACACGACAATAATCAAATGGAAGTTGATGATGAAAATCCCACGATAGATCATGTACAAAAACCGAGACAAATTATTGGAATTAGGTAAATTAATTTTTATTTTATTTTTATAATCATTCATGACTCTAATAATAATTTACTAAATTTACCAAACTAAAATGATGAAATTATAGGGTATTAGAAAATCAATATATGTTTATGTATATGTCGTGTAGTCTAAAGCATACTCGTTTTTTTTTCTAATTTTGATTTAATGTGATCTTTTTTAATAAAAGTTAAATGTATAAAAAAAAAATTACTGAAGAATACGCTCTTAACGCACTACAATTTAAAATATAATTTTAATATTCAACGACTATGCCAAAAAGCATGGGGTGCGTTTTGGTTACGTATCTTTGCAAAACATAATGCTTTTGGAGTAAGATCCCAGAGCCGATAAACCTACGTCATTTTAGCAAAGCTAAAATTTTGAGTATGACTAGTGTGATATGTAGTTAAGAACGTATGCGTACTTGCTAGCCTGAAAGCGGGGCCCTTTTACAGGTAGGTAAAATTATTTTTCACTTTTTAGTGCGTTAAAAGCGTGTTCTCATCCTTGGAGAGACTTTCCTGGAAAAAAACGGAAATTAATGCTACACAGAAAACTACGATGTCAGCTGGGGTCAATATCACCAATTGTTCAAATTATGTTATTAATATTTATAATTAGTTTTTACCATACATATTATGTATTGAATTCGAATAAAATTGAATCTTCATAATATGTACATGGGGGAATATAATAACAATTGAGAAGTACTTCAAGTAGTTCAGCCTCAAAATTATAACAAATTTTATTTCTATAATTTTTGCAACTGGTGGTGAAACTTACTTTAGCAAAAATGTATTTGAAAAAGTTGTTCAAGATTTAATTACAGGCTTATAAGTAAAATTTTAAGATTCCATTTAAATTGATAGAAAATTGCATATTTTCTTAAATATGTTTTATTTGTTGATCAAAAACTCTTTTTTTTGTCTTAAATGACTTCTAGGAAATATTATATACTTATTCGATTTATTAAGTAGAACTCTTTGGGGTTGTTCCGGCATGATAGTGCAAAATTAAAAAAACTGATATTTACTTTGACTTTTACTGTAATGTTTGATATCTTACATCTTCTATCAGTTTTCAAATTGAAGAGTCACAATACACCAATGTTCTCGACCACAATAGGAAAGAAGAGAAATAATATGTATTCTGCAATACAACCTGAAAACTTGGTATTTTCTTATTTGGCTACTTCATTTTTATTATTTCCTCTCCTTTTCATTTCCGCCAAATACATTAAGTTTCCGAAAATTAAGTGGAATGCGGAACAAATAATTTTATTTTAGGAACCGGAAGTGTACTAAGTAAGGACAAATATTAGTAAAATTAAAAAGGAACAAGATAACTATTAGACTGCTGAGGGCTAGAATTAATGTTTTTAAACGTAAAATTAGCCTTGAAATGAACAATATTTTGTTTACGCTCGACTGCACGATGCGTAAAGGTCAAAATTGTAAATTTGTCGTGTCGAAAAATTAATAGTGAAAAATTTGAGATAATTCTATTTTTTTAAAGTAAAACAGTAAGACAATAGAATACTTTAAAAAACTTAAAATCGAATTTACCCACAAAACAAGATAAAATTATTTTGATAAGCGGGGAGAACTACAAAAGTAATAGAGAATCTGCCTAAATATTAAATCGGAGGCATACAGACAAGAACGTTCATTATTCTACAGTTTCAAGAGTTTCAGGGAAATTCGAAGAAACTGATTCTGTTCGTAAATTTACAAAGTTCCTTATGAAAAGACCGTTGCCAATGAAGAAAATTCTACAAATGTATTATCAACTAGCTGACCCGACAGACGTTGTCCTGTCCAAATTTCTATATTCCCTGAAATGTTTTTCCTGAAAAGTCCTGTCCGCGAAAAATTTCTTTTTTACTACGTTTTCCTTGTGTTGTTCCATCTAAGTTATGCTTTTGACTTCTCGTTATCAAGTAATCCCGTTTTCCCGTTATCCCGTTATTCTATTTGCCCGTTATCCCTTTTTCCACTTATTTCATTTTCCCATTATCACGTTATTCCCGTTATACCGTTTTCCCGTTATCAGGTTAATCCGTTAATCCCGTTACTCCGTTTTCCTGTTATTCCATTTTCCTGTTATCCCGTTTTCCAGTTGTCACGTTTTATGATATATACAGGGTGAGTCAGAATGAGACCGACAAACTCCGACTACAGATTCCTCACCTCATTTCGAGGTGAAAAGTTGCCATCAAGGTATGTCCTAAAATGCATCCCCTCTGAGATACAGGGTGTCGAAAGTACGAAAAAAATTAAGATTTAATTTGTTATCTCCGATATTCCTGAAGGAAAGAATTTGAAACTTGGTACTCTAATCAAGGTTTATCAACGTGCTAATTTGAAATTATAATTTTTCATTTTCGTAGTTTCGATGGTATGTGATCATATGTTCCTTCATGTTTTCTTGGGGCAAGTGGATGGACAAATGAGCGTTTGACATCAGTCCGGCTCATCGATACTCAACCTAAAAGTCATGACATTCCATGTGCCTAAAAGTGGAGGTTTCTGAGATAATCGAGAAAAACTGAAGATATGTCCTTAGTAGAGAATAATTTCCTATGTGCAATAATCGCATAATGCTGATTTCTTACAACATATCGGAATATGTGTCAACCTCCTGAACATTCTTAATGTTGGGAGAATCGGAAACATAGTACGGGTGAGTCAGAATGAGACTGATAACTCCATTTTTTCATTCATCATATTATTTGATCGAATCGATGTCGCGGATTCACTGATATGTTACCATACTTTCTTGCATATGATTGTTTTGGCAGATCAACTGACAAACAAACCCAACCTTAATTATATATATATATATATATATATATATATATATTTATATATATATATATATATATATATATATATATATATATATATATATTATATATATATATATATATATATTTATATATATATATATATATATATATATATATATATTCCTGAAAACTTATTCACGACCAAAGGAATTATGCATATCCATCGCACGAATCATGTAATGGAGAGAAAAGCACTAACAATTTTTACCGAATCCAATAACTTTTTTGAAGAATATTTCTTTCCCTTAAAACCTTATTCGGACTAGTACAAACAACGAAAAATATTCTGTTTGATTTAAGTGTCAAATTAAAATGAAAAAAGATTTTTGTGTGTTACACCCGGGCCCTTCGAGTTACGCTCTAACCACTGAGCTACTCGGCCACATACTAAGGTTTTTGGCCGATATTCCTTTCGTTGGCCAAATTTTTGTTCTATTCCCGAATTTTCCAATTTTCGGGCAACTTTCCAAATTTTTTCCAATAGTTACGAATAAAAATGTAAAAGAATTATGATTCTTAAATGTCAAAAATTGGCTATTTTTGAACAGAGTACAAAAAAATCTGTACGGCGTGAAAAATATATATTTATAATTATAAATATATATATATATATGTATATATTTATATATATATATATATTTTATATATATATATATATATAGATATGTATATATTCCTGAAAACTTATTCACGACCAAAGGAATTATGCATATCCATCGCACGAATCATGTAATGGAGAGAAAAGCACTAACAATTTTTACCGAATCCAATAACTTTTTTGAAGAATATTTCTTTCCCTTAAAACCTTATTCGGACTAGTACAAACAACGAAAAATATTCTGTTTGATTTAAGTGTCAAATTAAAATGAAAAAAGATTTTTGTGTGTTACACCCGGGCCCTTCGAGTTACGCTCTAACCACTGAGCTACTCGGCCACATACTAAGGTTTTTGGCCGATATTCCTTTCGTTGGCCAAATTTTTGTTCTATTCCCGAATTTTCCAATTTTCGGGCAACTTTCCAAATTTTTTCCAATAGTTACGAATAAAATGTAAAAGAATTATGATTCTTAAATGTCAAAATTGGCTATTTTTTGAACAGAGTACAAAAAAAAAATCTGTAGATTGAAAAATATATATTTATAATTATATATATATATATATATATGTATATATTTATATATATATATATATTTATATATATATATATATATAGATATGTATATATTCCTGAAAACTTATTCACGACCAAAGGAATTATGCATATCCATCCTTTTGAATCATGTAATGGAGAGAAAAGCACTAACAATTTTTACCGAATCCAATAACTTTTTTGAAGAATATTTCTTTCCCTTAAAACCTTATTCGGACTAGTACAAACAACGAAAAATATTCTGTTTGATTTAAGTGTCAAATTAAAATGAAAAAAGATTTTTGTGTGTTACACCCGGGCCCTTCGAGTTACGCTCTAACCACTGAGCTACTCGGCCACATACTAAGGTTTTTGGCCGATATTCCTTTCGTTGGCCAAATTTTTGTTCTATTCCCGAATTTTCCAATTTTCGGGCAACTTTCCAAATTTTTTCCAATAGTTACGAATAAAAATGTAAAAGAATTATGATTCTTAAATGTCAAAAATTGGCTATTTTTGAACAGAGTACAAAAAAATCTGTACGGCGTGAAAAATATATATTTATAATTATAAATATATATATATATATGTATATATTTATATATATATATATATTTATATATATATATATATATGAGATATGTATATATTCCTGAAAACTTATTCACGACCAAAGGAATTATGCATATCCATCCATGAATCATGTAATGGAGAGAAAGCACTAACAATTTTACCGAATCCAATAACTTTTTTGAAGAATATTTCTTTCCCTTAAAACCTTATTCGGACTAGTACAAACAACGAAAAAATATTCTGTTTGATTTAAGTGTCAAATTAAAATGAAAAAGATTTTGTGTGTTACACCGGCCCTTCGAGTTACGCTCTAACCACTGAGCTACTCGGCCACATACTAAGGTTTTGGCCGATATTCCTTTCGTTGGCCAAATTTTTGTTCTATTCCCGAATTTTCCAATTTTCGGCAACTTTCCAAATTTTTTCCAATAGTTACGAATAAAAATGTAAAAAGAATTATGATTCTTAAATGTCAAAATTGGCTATTTTGAACAGAGTACAAAAAAAATCTGATAGTGAAAATATATATTTATAATTATAAATATATATATATATATGTATATATTTATATATATATATATATTTATATATATATATATATATATATAGATATGTATATATTCCTGAAAACTTATTCACGACCAAAGGAATTATGCATATCCATCCACTGAATCATGTAATGGAGAAAAGCACTAACAATTTTACCGAATCCCAAAAACTTTTTTAAGAATATTTCTTTCCCCTTTAAAACCTTATTCGGACTAGTACAAACAACGAAAAATTTCTGTTTGATTTAAGTGTCAAATTAAAATGAAAAAAGATTTTGTGTGTTACCACGGCCCTTCGAGTTACGCCTAACCACTGAGCTACTCGGCCACATACTAAGGTTTTTGGCCGATATTCCTTTGTTGGCCAAATTTTTTTTCTATTCCAATTTTCCAATTTTCGGCAACTTTCCAAATTTTTTCCAATAGTTACGAATAAAATGTAAAAAATTATGATTCTTAAATGTCAAAATTGGCTATTTTGAACAGAGTACAAAAAAATCTGTAAGCGTGAAAATATATATTTATAATTATAAATATATATATATATATGTATATATTATATATATATATATATTTATATATATATATATATAGATAT